>SZWC01017693.1:26554-57826 GCA_023375785.1 Penium margaritaceum | reverse complement strand
GGTCAACTCCAGGAAGCAGCGCAACTCCATGGCGTCCACACCGTGAGGCCTAGAAAAAAAATACTATTTCCGACGGTCGGTATGCACTCCGCAAGGCTGGCTGCCTTCAACGCCTCTGCGTTCTGAGGGCCAAGCATCAGCGAGAAGAAGCAACTGGTCCATGCCACCACATGGCCCCGCTGTGCTCGATGTGGCCTGCGCCATTGTCATGCGGCATTTGCCGTGCCGGATGCGGCAAAGCCACAGCAATGGGATGGGAAGCTTCTGAGAGCCGCTGGGAACTGATATTCGTAGGTAAACTTTTGAAACATTCAGAATCGTGCTTTAAGGCAGTGACGTACCCCCAAGTGCGGGATGGGATGTAATATCTTCAGCGGGAATTTGGCCACTGAACCTCTCCTCGCTAAATTGCTCAATATGGCTCGTGAAAATTTAGGAACGCGACCTGCTCAGCAAGTATTGTGGCATTCCCACTCGTCCGATATGCGCAGTGACCGAAGGCATCATTTATTGTATAGCATGACGTGGGTATGTGTTCATGCTGCAGCGCTCTCAGCCAGGCCGTCGGCCATCGCTCGGTAGCGACATGGATCGGGGCGAGCAACAGGCCTCAGTGGGGCGGAAGGCGGCGTCGAGACCACGGACAGGCAGGGTAGGTGCACGCGCCAGGTGGACGCCGCACCGAGGGAGAAGGAAAGAATGACGTCGCGGTGTGCCGGGCAGAAGGCGTCCTTTTCCCAGACGCGGTCTCTCTCCAACATTCTACACGCCCTCTGCCCGGGGGGAAATCCAGGCAAGCGACGTCAAGCACGAGATCCGAGATCGGACGGTTTCAGCCGCATCGATCTCCATCCTCGCAATCTCGAAAGCAAAATGTTCAATACTTCAATAAATCGAAAGCAAAAGTTTGTTAGAGTACATCCTGAGCTGGCTTCAAAGTCTTAAGGGTTAGGCAATGATACCTGGGCTGAGAAATTAGTCTTGAACATTTGCGCGGAATTCTGAACTACAAAGCAGCCTACGTTTAGTCGGCGCTTCGCCATAAAACACAATACGGCATTAAAGCGCATATCGTGATGAGGTAGGCGATTGTCCACCCACCAACGGACGGTCCAATGAGAAAACCTCTCTAATAATAACGAAACCATACTGGTTTGAGAAGTGTAGTCTCAGTCAGTGTTGCCACGTGGACCACGATTTTCCTGTGACGAGTTGACCTGGCCGTGTAACTGGGCGACAGCGAGGTCGTCGCACAAGCAACGTCATAACACAGCTCGTTCAGATCCAGCACCGCTCAGCAGCGAAAAACCTGAAATGGCCTCTTTGGAAACGGAAGTCAACTTACCCAAATCCAGACACATTGTATCCAGGCGGGCTCAGTTCCAGGACGGATTTCTGGTACATCAAGCAAAACGTGGATGATTCACAGGAATAAGGGGCAGAGTGAGTCATATAAGAGAAATTTTTAGATTTTTTTTTTTCCAAGTAGTAGTCTTACTGAGATGCAAGGTGTTGGAAGTACTAATTTCATATCTACAAAAGCGAAAACAAGAATGACGCCAAATTAGTTTTCAAGCGGAATGATGATGGTACACAGGGATAAGGTGTGAATCGGATGAATTTTCAAGAAATTAAAACCATTACATGATCTGGAATTAGCATCGAGTGCACTTGATGTCAATTTGGGAAGTGTCAACGCATGTATACTAATGTGAAAAATAGAATGACATACAATGGTGATCTTTGAAAATTTATTCGAGCAACTTGTGTGAAACCACGTTGTGATCGTTCACTTCGAGAAACATCCTCAGAAAAAGTCGAGGGATTTCAAGAATATCCAGCCTCGTTTGGCTATACCCACGGTTTGGGCCTCCAAATCTTATCCTGGGCGATTTTCACATAAATCAGACATGATGCTCAACTTACACAAAAGATGCTTCTTGTAACCACTTTTCCCAAAGCGCCTGTCATCGTTCTTGTCGCACTCACTATTGTAAACCAATACTAGCTACACCCGTCGCGGAACATTTTTTTAAAATAAGTGGGTATGCGAAGCATAAAATAAGTGGGTACGTGAAGCTTTCTTCCTTTTTAGTCACCAACTCGACAACCCATGAAATGAAGCCCGACTGGTGTGCTTTCAGGTTGAGTTGACGCAAAGTACAACTGCCAACAGACCAAATATGTGCATGCATTTTCACTTAACCCAAGCTTTCTTGGATCCTCAGACCAGGGGGGGGGGGGATGAAATTGAGACAACCGAGGTAAAGACGACGTCACTCTTGCACAGAAACCGTCGGAAANGTGGGTACGTGAAGCTTTCTTCCTTTTTAGTCACCAACTCGACAACCCATGAAATGAAGCCCGACTGGTGTGCTTTCAGGTTGAGTTGACGCAAAGTACAACTGCCAACAGACCAAATATGTGCATGCATTTTCACTTAACCCAAGCTTTCTTGGATCCTCAGACCAGGGGGGGGGGGGATGAAATTGAGACAACCGAGGTAAAGACGACGTCACTCTTGCACAGAAACCGTCGGAAAACAACCTCGTTGCCACACACGAAATGGCAATGTCGTACCTGAACCTCGACAACATCCGAACAAAGGCTAACCCTCCCATATCTTGACCACGCGATATGTTGCCAGGTGGATGTTGCCAATTGTCGTCCACATGCAAGCAGCGCCACTTGGTAGATGTTTCGAAGGCAGGCCACATGCTGTCAACGTCGCTCGCTCGACGCTGACGTGCCTCCCCTCGTTGTCTCTCTAGCTACATGAGCATGGTAAGATTAATGTTTTTTATCCCCTTCGAGTGTGTTCTTCCCTCTTGCATGGGTTGCGACGATTGTTGTGATGGTAAGTAGTCCAATCGCCATGCGATGTGGATGTTCTCTCTCGTCGTTCACAGGGGTCGTGATTGTTCAGCCATTGTTCATGGACAGACCATGTCCTTCGTGGCCTTTCGATGTCCCCACTTTGTTTCAACGGGCCTCTCCGTCCAGGATGACTCTCCTCGCGCTAACGGGTGAGTATGCTATGTGCAGATTGTAGGTACGATGCATATGACGCATGAGATACAGCGTTATACCCACCTTTGCCCAAGCTAGCCGCCATTTCCTATGCCACTCGGGTCTACTACGTGGACGACGAGGACGAAAACCCTCCCGATGTCCCCGTCCC
Organism: Penium margaritaceum; assembly: GCA_023375785.1. Lineage (NCBI taxonomy): Eukaryota > Viridiplantae > Streptophyta > Zygnematophyceae > Desmidiales > Peniaceae > Penium > Penium margaritaceum. The sequence continues at coordinate 54,645 of SZWC01017693.1, read as the reverse complement.
CTGTTGCCACCCCGAGTCCTCCTTCATCTTCACCGGTTGGGAGGATCACGACTACAACTGTCACGTCAGTGTCGCAGAGCACATGATCTCGTGTTTTCTTAGCTCGTTGAAGAGCACACAATGCAGATTGGCGGGATTCGTCGTGTCCGTCCCTTTTGTGGTTACCGTGGGGGTGGGTTGAACCCACTATGTCTGTAGAAACGGCGTCACACCCGATGGGGTTGAACCTCTTGTTATGTTGAAGTACGATCTCCGCTAACCGCCAAACATTGTATGTCATTGTCATCCTTCTTCCACCCATTTTTCAGGCATGGTCATACGTTCCTTTTGTGCAGAGTCCTCTGATGAGAAAACTCCACCGCCCCCACCGGACAAAATGACACAGATGTCCAAGCCGCTCACCGTTCTCGCGCACACAAGCGCACCGCCTGATGCACGGATTTCCCGGGAGGCTGAGCCTTCCGTAACATGGAGGCCTGTCAAGAAGCCGTCAAAGAGTTCGCAGTTGACCGCAACATGCCACTCTCCTGGGTCGGTTGTGAGCCCACTCGACTTGAGGTGCACTACGATCTGTGGAAGACCGCAGCTTTTGCATGGCTACCGAATGCATGTTACCAGCGCAAACACGGCAAAACCGCCGTGATCGAGTATGTCGACGGCCACAAATGTACCCCTCCCACAAAGAAGGGTGACCACGCATGCCATGCTGCATGGGTCCTACGCCACATCGAACTGACAACAAAAAAAGAAGCCATTCACCGACATGAAGGTGTTGTAGTAGATTGTTGAGACACGAGCCGACGAGAAGGTCCACTACCCGGTCGTGTACCGCGCAAAAACAGGCGGCCCAGAAGAAGTCGAAGGGGGAAAAAAACGCTATCCTGGTCTCTCTTCCTATCCTACATCACAGAGTTAGTATTCCTTCTTTCTTGTCCTATTTCGTACCCATTTTCCTAAGGTGAAGGAACGGTGTGTGAACAGTGCTGCATATGCGCTATATGTCTTGCAGTTGAAGAGGGTGGACCCACGTACCGTGGCATGAGCTGAGTAGGACAAGAAGGCACCCTCTTCTACCTGGCCTTCATCAAGTCCAGAGCTTGTCGCGAGGGGTGGAATCATGTTTGCCATTTGATGACCATGGATGCCATTTTGTTGATAGACGGTTTCAAGTAGGTGATGCTCATTGCCTATTTCTGGGACGCCAACAACCATTCAGTGCCCATGGCGTGGACGCTGTACGGTCAGGACGACAAAGAGAAGTGGAATTGGTTCGTTTGGCAACTATTGGAGGCGTATCCCATGGCAAAGGATCGTGGAACAGTCATCATCTCCAAACATGATGGAGGGCTCCTTGCTACTATGGCTCGCGAGATGCCATGAGTATCGCATTCTATCTTTGCGTAGCACTTCTGCAATAATATGAAGTCCAAAGCGGGTTGGGTGGTAGTGAACCTCTTCTAGACCCTCACGCATGCCTTCACTACCAAGGAATTCAAGCGCGCCTAGAAAGAGCTTTCACGGGCATATAAGCAAGGCCTGGAGGACATCTTCGGTGGTGGAGGAGAACCGGATATCCCATTGGACACGTGGAGTAGGATGTTGATACCCGTGGCACGTGGCAGGCACACGACCAACAACGTGGCCAAGTCACTGAACGCCTGTATCGTGGACCTCCATAATATGTATCCCTTCCACTACCTTGCACAGCTCTGCGTGTGGGAGTAAACTTTGCTTGCACATCGGCGGAAGATTACGCATGACTGCGAGACTACACTCGTCCCGCTCGCCGATGGGAAGATGAAGAACTACACACAGCACGCGCGGGAGTACGGCATCATCCCGGCAGGATTACTCTCTGGGACTTTCTCGGGCCCAAAGAGCCTCTCTGGGTGAGATGTGGACTACAACACGAAAATGCGCAGCTGCGGCCAGTGGGCCGAGTATGGCTATCCATGTCAACATACAGTCAGCCTTCTCCTATATGGGGGTGTCAACCCGGCGATGTATGTGCACATACACCTGACAAAGATGGAGTGGAAGAGGACATAACACCACCGAATGTCTCGGGTCAATTTGTGCGAATTGTAGAACGCAGCGAATGGGTGGGGCCTGCCAAGAAAGAAGCGAGGTGATGGCCGGCCAAAGTCCAAGCGCAAGGACCGGTATGAGCATCGCAAGAGGGACCGCATATAATGCAACTACAGGTTGGCTGGTCATGGGTCGAGGTGGTGCACCAATCCACCAGCCCTCTCACTGGCCAACGTAGCAATAGCTCATGCAAGACCGCTTGCTGCAGGACGCAGGGAGTGCGGTGATGGTGGACGAGGCACAGGACAACCAAGAGAGGGTCATTCCACATGTGCTGACTCAGGTGTCGTACTAGAGGTTGAGCTCGTGACAGACAACATGTCAGAACTTGGCAGGAACAAGTCCAGCGGGTGGTGCAGCACTGACAACTGCTACTACATGTGATGAAACAGATGCAATGCCTGCTAGTGCAGGCGACACAGCGGACCCCGTGGTTTGCTCCCAGGTAGACGACCCGGGGGCACCCGATACAAATGAGGACGAAGCTTTGTCCTCCTCGGACTGGTCAGAGGAGGACAAAGCCTCTGACTACGTGACTACTAAGACTAAGGAGTGGGAGTCAACAGACGGTTCCTCCTCCTCGAACACCTTCAAGGACAAGGAGCCACTTTGACGAACGAGGATGTGCAGAGGCCATTTTTTCTGACTAAAGGTAATGTGTCGGTACATGCGTTGTGCACTTGTACATTTTTGCGTAAGTGTTTACTTGAGTACCCTCAACCATTCCTTGTTATGTCAATATTTCTGTGTGCAGTTCCATGTCTTGCCGAAGACCGTGGTGAAGAGGGGACCAGGTATAAAAATTGCACCGGTAGAGGGTCAGGTTACACGTGTCCCAGGACACGGGTAGTGCGACGAATGATGGAGAGGTCATATCTTGCAAGATGGCATCTCTCAACCTAGGAGAAAGAGAGGGGGGATAGGCCAGATTTCATGTGGTAAAACCATGCATGGGATTGTGTGCATTCCCCTTTAGGGAAGCGTTCCATGATGCTTGTTAGTAGTTCTTTGAAGAGGCCGAGTGTCCAGCTCGTGATGTCATATGTCTCATGCATGGCCAACACATGTTCGTTCAAGTGTGGGTTAGTACACGTGACATGGCACCCCTGTTTCACTGGACTTGATGAAATCAATGTTGGTTTTGACACGATGTACTCATCTTGTTTTCATTGTGCTTCTTACTTTATTTATGTCATCCTGATCGAATGAACATTAGTAATTAATACTCTTGTTTTGTGACATGAGACCACAACCTGACATTAGACAGAAAACTAGAGTGTAACAAAAGTGGAATTACAGTGTAAGAATGCTGGTCGGAACTTACTTCACATAGACAGTAACATATTATGAACATGCTCGCAGTGACATGGAACATCCACCCAAGTGAACACAGTGAAGCTACTCTTTAGGCACATGTCCTGCATGCCAAAGTGTGTGTATGTAGACATTGTAGTTTTTTTCCATTCCATGTACAAACATCATGGTGAGAAGTAAGGCCGCACATGGCACATAGACAAGTTCATATACATAGTAGAGGACCTATTGGAATGGAATAGAGAAATGAATACTACACGTACCCTGGTTTTCCACAACTTGACATTAATTTATGTATTAGACACGACATACATCATTCGTGGATTGAAGCGTATACTTAGCCACGTGGGTGTCAACACAGATTGGAATTTGTGGAGACATCGTTCATGACTTCAGAGATAAATATATCATATGCCCACTTCTAGGAACACTAAGGGTTGGGAGGCTCTGTGTACAGCCAGGGCTCCCATAGATCACGAGTGTTAGGCAGACGTGGAGAGGGCGTACACCTGCCAAGGATCCAAACTATGGTCTCCGGTTGAGGAGGTGTGGATGTCCATGATGGCATCCCATTCAACATTATGAAACCATCGTAGTCTGCCTTTATGGTGGCCTATGCAGCTGCGGATTCCCGTGGTTGCAACATGGCTGATGACCGCAATGCTTCCTCTCCACCCCACACTCTGACATGGTCCCATCGGCAAGGGCCATTGGGAACCCCAGTCATGCTGCCGTCACTAGCCATGTTCATGAGTTGTACAAACAATAGCTACGGCGAGACAATGGACATCGACGTCCAGATTTCATTTGTTACTCGGGCCACACTTGTGGAAACGTGGGCCATGTGAACCATGGCCTTCCTATGGTGAACTGCACACAACTGGTCGGTTTGTTATGCCTGTCCATCTCGTCCATGTGGCAGTATGTGGCGAGGGACACCGGGCACTAGATGCAATGTGGAGTCGACAGTAGAGATGGCGTTCCCTTGCTCTCTTGGTTGTCTGCAAACACGGATGGTTTGTAGGTTTGAATACGATGACTTGTTCAATAAAGGAAATGTGGGTTCAACATTGATTTTTGCAGTTCACGCCGTGAACTTAGCATGCATACACCATTTGCACGGGGTCTTTGGTCGTCGGAAGAGGCAAATGTGCGGCGCTTGACCATTGGACACTTGAAAGCTCTATGTATGCAGTGGACCAATGGGTGACCACAATGAGAATATCGCCAGGTAGGAGAGTCAGTGAGTCAATGTGTGGTCCACTAGCGCAGTCGTGTGCCACGCTGTCCTTGCAACGCGGGCCAACAATGTGGGTCCTGTTTCAATTTTGTCGTGTTACGTTGGTGGGTGTGGAGAGTGGGTATGCAGGGTATTTTAGTTTTCTCAGTGCACACTTTCTCTGTGGTGGACATCCGGATTATAAGTTATTCACAGTGGCCCTCATTAGTGTTGTAGGCACTTGGTGGACATTAGAGCATTTTTTTACCAATTGGCCTTCACATTGGTTTCTTCCAAGAATTTGGTATAGTGTCAATTAGTTGCAACAACACTGGATATGCGACAAAGGTATCCTATTGATAAGTGATTTTTAAAGATTCCAATGTTGTCAACAAGTCAGTCAAAATATGTCAAAACAACGAGACGGTACATGATATTCCTTCACGAACATGGGAAGTGATCGAACATGCCACATCCATTTCAATCATAACACCGGAGGTCGGGCAGTTATGCAGGTCGAAGCAAGGGTGGTTGATACGAGGTGCAAATCAGTGGAGATCAACAAATTGGGACAGGCGGATGGTTTACATCTATTAGCGAGAGTACTTCTATGACAAGTGCCGAGGTAGTCGAGTGCACACATTCGATGAAGAGACTCACAATGAGGCATGTGTTCGGTCTTTGGCACTAAAGATGCACACAGCGTGTGAGGTTGTACCATGGATGGTTCTTCCAATAACTCTACCAAAGAAGTAAGGGTGTTTCAATGATACCAAGGCGTTGTTTTGTAAGGTTCTAACGACATCATGAAGTTGACCGAATAGTCTCAAAACATTGATACAGCTCGTTGTACTTTGGCGGACCATTATAGGAAGTGGCCAATGTTGTCAGAACCTTCGCGGACTGAGCACCACAGGTCGGGACAGTGGCTCAAATTCTCTCGGCCGACCAGCGTAAAATTTTATCGGTTATCGAATGATGGGCCATAAATGTAGAGAGAAAAAGTCCCACTCGTGGAGTTGAGAAAGTCATGTACGTCTATGATACAACACTTCTCCCCCTTTTGGCCACGACATTTGGGCACGTAAGCAGACGTAGGCCAGTGGTAACAGTCATCGATCAGATCATCGACATCTCAAATGATTTTATAGGGCTCCAGCCATTGTGCGCGACACAGTGACCGTGTCATTGGATCAAGCATTTAATCGTTCTTTCACAACATCGATATAAAAAAACTCTACAATCACGTACTCTATATCCCCATCTATTCCAATAGGAGGCGGAGGTACATATCCTCTGCCAGGAAATTTAACGCTTTGGTAGCAGTTGTACTTGAGATTGCTAATGTGGAAGACACGGTGGATCGCCATGTAATCAGGTAGGCAAAGGCGAGAGACGTCATGGGTTTGCATTTGTTCGATCTCGAACGGTCCCAACCACGGGGGTTGAAGCTTCCCGCAGTCTTATCCTTGGCGTCTCATGTTGGGCGAGTTGAGTAGGACGCGGTCACCATCTCTAAACACGTCATCGCTGTAGTGTCAGTCCGCTGCTTGTTTTGCGGTTGCTTGTATTTTTGCAAGGGTCTGCCGTGTTTCCTTCCCGACATTGGAGAAATCTCGTTAGTGGATGTCCACTGTGGGAATATCGTGTTGGCTTTGAATTCTTGTTGATGTGGAGGGAAGTTTGTTATAGACCATCTCGAATGCATACAAACTCACGTACAACTTCCCCATGGCAGGCGTGAACCCTGCTTCCCTGAAAGTCCCGGATGGTGTGCTGTGGCAGCAGCCAGGACCTAAACGTGGAGCAGGGCGGCCGAAGAGTGCACGGTGGGACCGCGAGGACAAGCATCGGAAGAATTACATCTGCCTACGTTGCGGACACAAGGGACACACTAAGAAGAAGTGTACAAACGAGCCTGCTGTGGCTCCAGTTGCTGAGGCTGCAGCCAATGCTCTGAAATGCCGACTGCAGCGTGCTGACGATGCCGTCAGGGCAGAGGCGAATGCTGGTAGGTGGCCTCCTGCGGAGACCCAAGGGGAAAACGAAGGTGCAGCAGCTGCAGCAGCAGTTGGGACTGACGGCAGTGGTGCCCCCCGCACCACCCCAGCAGGATCACGACGTGCAGGGACTGCAGCAGAAAGTATTGTCCTACTTTCTGACGACAGTCCAGGGACCAGCGTGCTGGGCATTGGCCCAAGCTGGGGATGGGCGGGGCAGGCGGGGCACAGGAGCACCACTGAAACTGCAAACAGAGTTGCTGCTGCAGCATCTGCGGTGGTTGCAGCAACAGTAAGGGCATCAGGAGCAGCGGGTGTCGCAACTGACGATGCTGAGTACGACCCTGAGGCAGCAGGCTACGACTCTGCGCAAGAGGAGATCTACGACCCTGAATGGCACGTCCTTAGCGACTCACATGAGGAGGAGGCCGAGGACGCCGACGAATTCGCTGACCCGCAACAGCAAAGGGAGTGGGAGGCAAGAACAGTCCGTGAACAACAACATGCCTGCATCATGGATGGTTGGGAGGAGTGCGCAGAGGAGTGGGATGACGACCCCGATGTGTTCTGAAGTGTAAGTATGCTCTTTCATGTTCATGTGCTGTTTCCTGCTGTCCACTTATCACTGGTGCAAATTTTCTCATTCATCCTTTAAACTTGCCATGTGTCTGTTGCAGGTCACACCCAGGAGGATCCAGGTGGGAGCACATGTGGTGAGGACTGACAGAGGAGTTTGGTTCCTTACCACCACCACTGGGACTACAAGGGTTGCCAGAGTACCAGTCGTGTCTGACGGCGGATTGTTGCAGGGGTAGCTGTAGTGAGGGTGTAGTGCTTTTGGGGTAGGGTGGGTCGCAGAGATTACAGAACGCCATACACTTGTAGCAAGTTATGAAATACATTTTACAAGTCATCCATCTTGTGATGTGAACAAGCGTTAAACCCAGGGTTATGTGAATGCAAAGAATACAGTGAACGGAATTGATGTAACATGGAATTCAGCAGTATTAATTGGAGTAGTGTGTCTTGCCAAAATGTTGTATAAAGGGGAAGAATTGTCTTGTGATTCATTCTCTTCATTGCATCTTATCTTCACTGAATAAGCTTTCACACCGACAGAGACAGCCATGGATTGTTTGACTTCATTCCTGGCTTGAGCAGGTGTGACATATATCATCATGACGTGGAAGGATTGGACACCACGACCAGTGCATATTGTGAAGATGTATATGTGTCCTCGTGAACATGGAGCGTGTCATAATACGGACAGTGTATGTGAGGAGGAGCTGGAAGAAGTCTTTTACGACGTACAGGACTGTGACATAGAGGGCGCAGACTCTACGTGATCGGACACAGAAGAGGAGTTGGAGTTTGTGGACTGCAACCCTCATGGTTGCTGTGTTACTGGAAACTTGTGTCCTGCCTGTGAGATCATGGCCTGGATCTATTCTTTGCGACCTATGGTGCAGCGATGGTTGGTCAGTGGATTGCCCGGTCCTTTCATGGGAGGCTGTGTAATGTAGGTGCTATGGAGGAGGACGTTGGAAAGTCATTATGAATGCCATATGTGCAAGTCATTCAAAGAATGAACTTTGTCAACAGCCCTGCCTGCTGTACTATTTGGTAGTCTGAGTGTTTGGTGCCATGGGGATGTTGTTATTAAACCCCCCTAAATATTGATTGTGTATCCAGTACAATACTATAGTACTTTCTCAACTTCACCCTAAAGATATGCTACACACAAGTGCGGTAAAGATAGGCAGTGAAGAATATTGGGTATCCAATACTAAAAATAAAATGATTTATAACGAAATAACCATGGGGTCAAAGACGCGAGAACGTGATGGGATGCATCTGTACCCACGGCTGCCAGTCACTTTTGGCGTACACAGGGCGGCTAGTCGGAGCCCGCATACCCAAAATCCAACACATGGTGTGAGGACTCGGCGGTGCATGGTCATACATGGCGTCCAACTGAGCCTTCACCTGCTGCCATGCAGCCTCGGACGTGTCACATGTTGGTTTGGGTGGAACGGGGAATGTCCTCATCCCATGGACCACGTCGAGGGTGTTCGATGTTACCCCAACCGAGCATCGGTGGCAGTGCCCGCTCTACGTCCATCCGGTCCATGTCCAACATCCACAAGTGGTGCCCTATCGCGGTAGTAACACGAACAACTGCTAAAACGTCCGTGAAAACGGTGGGTTTTTACGTTCAACTGGGGTCGTTTCACGCAGTCAGCAAGAGTACCAGCAAACCGTCACGTGCGTGGCGGTTGCTCATGGAACGACAAATCGCGATAGTCAGGGGTGGACGACGAAAGGACCAATCACGCTTGTCAGCGGCGTTCGTCAACAGTTTCATATTCGACTGTATTCGGCGTTCATGTCAATGTCATTGCTAAGTTTGACGTCATAGACAAGTGGGTTCGCATCGAGGCGAGCCAAAGTATAATTCCATATGCAATACAACCCCCCCCCCGACAGGATGCTGTCAGTACGTCTCGCGAGTACAGTGGATGACTTTGTCTGTTTTCGGACGAATTCGACTGTACCATTGTCCTTTAATTTTCAGGTGAAATTGCAATCTGTTGCAGGCGCACTGTATAACCCCCAATACGACTCGGTTCCATTTGCGACAAATGTATGGAAGTGTCCAATGCGCTGTGGATATATCGTTGTTAAAATAAAAAGTACTGGATATAGCGTTCATTTTCCGCGGAACCTGGACATGACGGTGAAAAACAACGATCACGTGGTATGTAAAGTCTTTGCCGTATGGATATGGGGTTGTTAAAGAGTGATACCTGGATATGGGGGATCTATCGAGAAATGGATGGGTATATGGTCACCCCCCCGTTGTTATTTCCTTCCGTTTATTTAGGCAATTATATGTAGTTATCTTGAGGACGTACAAATGTACGCATAAGCTTATCTCCATGTTCCACGACCTGCCGGTCGCAGGTCATGTGGGACCTCAAAAGACCGGACAGGCACTCTCGAAACACTGTTGGTGGCCAGGATGGAGTGTCGATGTCTGAAAGTATTGCATGACATGTGACACGTCTTCAAAATAAGGCTAGCAACAAAAAGCCTACAAGACTCCTACAACAGCTTTCCATCCCTAAGACACCATGGGAGTGCGTAAGTATGGACTTCATTACTAGTCTTACGGACATGGTCCATGGCGACGATGCAATACTAGTGGTTGTGGATCTTTTGAAGAAGATGACACACTTTACTCCTTAAACCACTGATATGAACACAGAGGAGACTACTCGTCTATTATTTGAGGGTCTCGTGAAATACCATGGCCTACTGTTGCGTATTATCTCCTATCGAGATTGAAAAATTGCGAAGTTTTGGCAAAAGATGGATGATTACTTTGGCAACGTGTCGCAATTGTCCACATCGTTTCACCCTCAAACTGAGAGAAAAATAGATCACATGAATTGCACTCTGGAGCAAATGCTCCGCATGTACGTGGACCCTGCCATCAATGACAAGGACAAAGCATCGACTAAGTTCGCAGTGAACAACTCGATGAACTAGTCTACACAGTTTACACCGTTTGTGTTGGTTTCCATCTAGTGGTGCCCTCCACATTTGTGAAGAGTGAGACTACACATAAACATTTTCTTTCTACAGAACCTTTGCTCAGCGCATAGACTCTTTGTTACGAGAGGCAAAGGGTCACATTCAAGCAGCTTGACAATGACAAAATACATAGGTCGACAAAAGTCGCATTGAGGTCTCGTTTGACATAGGCGACAAAGTGATGTTTAGTACTAAGAACCTTCAACTGAAGTTGCTAGGGACGTGAAAACTTCTACCGAAGTGGAGTGGACTGTTTTCCATCGTGGCACACATCGGGTCAGTTCCATATCGATTGCTGCTTCGGCCGAGTATGAAGATACATGACGTATTTTATGTGATCCTACTACCTCCATACACGACAGACAAAACCGTTCAACCACTGCTAACAATCCTTGCTACCGATGACCATTACGAGGTCCTTTGTCTACTTCAGCACCAAGAGCGTACACTCTGGTCGTACATTGTTAGAGAATACCTTGTTCATTGAGCCGGTTGTGGACCTGGCCTTAACTCATGGGAGCCCGAATCTCAGTTGCCCACATGGGTGGTCAACGAGTACTAGAGGAAGCTTGTAGCTTGTACAGATCTATGAATGACAGGGGGTACCAGCTGAACGTGGAAAAAGTGAACAAAATTCCCACAAGGTGGCATTCATGGATAGCGACCATAGGAGGTTAGGGACGCTCAACATGGTTGTCGCGCGGACGCTCTAGCCTAAAGGGGGGAGGCCACTTGCCGTACCGACTGACAAGCTACAGCTTAGGTCTAAGTGCCATACATGTGTTCATCTTTAGTTGGTGATTGAAATTATAAAATTTCTTTCACAATGTCGATGAATCGCTATCAGGCACTCTCACTTGTTGGTTGGGAACCGGGACGATTCATAATAAGTGGGGAGGAATGTAGCGAGAGGGTCAATTCGTCCCTCCCACCTGGTAGTAGCGAGGGGGTGGTTTGCAACCACCCCTTACTAATGCGAGGGGTGGCCGGTGGCCAGCCACGCGCTGGCCGCCGGCCGGCTGGCGGCTGGTCAGATGACCGAATTGGCATCCATTGCCAAGCCACCAGCAGGCGATCGAGCTGGTGGATCGGTTGGTGGCCGAGAGGGTATGAGGGGCTTGAGGACGAGGCCCGTGGCCTCGTGCCCTTGCCCTCGCTCGCCATCCTTGCCAGCAAGAGCAAGCGAGGACAAGGGATCCTTGCAAGCAAGAGAGACACAAGAGGAAAAGAATATCACCGGTGCAAAATTGCTCGACGTGCCCTCCACGCGACAATTTTGTGCAAGAATTCAAGTCTGTTTAGTATAAACTACAAGTTTCAAACGCAAAAAAATCGTGCAAACTCAGGAGTTTGGGATAATACCCCCCTCGTTTTGGACCCATAACAAGAGGGCGAGGTGAAAAAAGGAAGTGGGCTTCCGGAGACTCGAAATATTCAAGTCTCCCTGCATGGTTCGTTGATGAAGATTGCCCCCAAGAGTGATGTGGAGGGTAAAATCCCTTGAGCGACCTCTTGACGCAATTGTACAAACTGCGACGACAACCCAAGTGCAAGAGTTAAGGCTAGGAACATGAGATGAGAACGGAATTCTTGATCTCATCTAGAATTTTGAGACAAATCTCGATCTCGTTGGGGTCCTGGGTCTTTCTATCTCGATCTCATCTCGAACGTGATGTGAGATTCTAAAAAAAATCTTGATCTTAGAATTTTGTTCCGAGATTCTCATAATCTCATCAATGTTCAAAATGGCACAGGGTATGTGCACATCATGGCAACATAGTACCTTGTCATAGTTAATTCATGGACACGCTTTAGTGGTGGAATTTTTCATTACACATAAGCCAACGTTGACACTGTTCAAACTTATCACTCCCAAACACAACACACCCTTCACACTCTCACACTGATTGCATCTGTTGTGAGTCAAGTTTTCGTTGTATAACATCATCCTACCTCAACATTGCAACATGAAAACATGCCATCTCTCACTTCCATAGAAGTTCAGTACCACACTAACACTCCACACCTCAACCGTACATCATAACATGGGAGAGAAATTCCAAGAATGAGATTTTCAAGATTGTGTCTTGAAATGATCCAATTTCTTGAATCTCTGTCTTACTCATTTCTAAAACAAGATCATCTCGATCTCGTCTAAAAAACTGAGACATAACGAGATTTTGAGATTTTGAGATTTTCCAATTTTCGAGATTGTCTCATTCTTGTTTTTCGCACCTTAGCAGGAGCTGGAGACACAGCCATTACAGGCACCTTACAAAGAAAGACAATGTACCCCGATTGGAAGTCCATCCCCCCCCTTTCAAATGTATTTTTGTACTGGGTGAGTGTATCGGGGGGTGTATTGTACAATAGCTCAAAAGTGCACACAAGTGTGTTGATACATCTGTGTACTAATTTGGACCCCCTCCATGTACAGTCCGCAATACATCATCCCAATGCACTCCGACTTAGGAGGAGGGAGGGGGGACATCCCGCTTGACCATTGTTACCTGCTGCTTGAGCATTGAATGCTTAATATCTGTAGTATGTGTCGACAGAACCAAGGACACATATGTGTCTGTTTCCATATAACAGACATAGCATAACCCTTTAGAGATTACAAAGATAGGTTGAATCATAGAAATAGAATACTTTGAAGAAATTTGAAATAGATATCCAATATTTTATAATGAAATAGCTTTATAAGGGAATCTAGTGAAATTCTTGTAGTCATGTATGTAGAAGTTACTTTGCACATGATTGCAGCAAGAAATTTCCAGGATACATTGTCAAGTTTCCAGGTTTAGGGTTCACTGGGCATAAATGAGGAAGATGGAGAAGGTTGATTAAAGGCGTTCTCCAGGCTACGCTCAGGGGCACGAAGATCGTTGAGATGAACACTGTTGTGGTAACCCCCCTGAGAGTGATCACCATCGTACAACTAGGAAGGGAGGGGTAGCACTCAGGTATGAGGGCCGGCTGGAAGGAGGAAGCCAGCCAGGCACGTTGAGCCCAGAGGGCTGGACCACAACATGGTGAAGCTGGCTTGTAATGGCAACACTGGAGGACGCGCCTATGAAGTGGTTATGTTGGAGGTCCTAGTGGAGGTTGGGGACAAGGACCTGGTGGGCAAGCCAAACGCAGTGGTCGTCCGAGCCCAGTTTGCGTACATAGGAGCAGTTAGGTGAGCATCATCGGGTGGGTAGGGTACTTTGGGGCATAGTGGCCAGATGAACCACTGGTCCAACAGGTGGTGATAGGAGAGGAAAAGGAAGACGACAACAGATCATCAAGATCCCTTCCATCGTGGCCCCTAGTGTTGCCATTACCCCCACCCCAACTGCCACCGCCACGCACGTAACCTGCACCTCCTATAGAAGAGGAGGTGGTGCTAGACAAGGAGGAGAGAGGGAAAGAGGGTACAATAACGGAGCGATGCAGACGCTAACTGTTCAGATTATGCCACCAGTCAGCAAGCTGCTGTGAACTCATAAAGTCTCCAATGCCAGTTGGTGCATTGGCAACAACAAGCGCAAAGACAAACTGCTTGAGTTCAACACGGGAAATATGAAGAAATCAGCCCTGTGACAATGGACAGGCATGCATAGAGCTGTCCAGGGATGGCCCTGCCAAGTTCTTGAAGTAGCTTGAGACTGCGAGCCCGGTGCTCATCAGCAGTCTCATTTACACACATGTGAAGCTGGTTGAATTCAATTGTTTTTGTGCCTTGTGCTACATGCCTTGTGAAAGTGGTTTGGCAGCAAATGCGATCATAAGCGGCAACAGGATTTGCAGACATGCACGTGCAGTGACAGAATTGTGCTAGCCAATCCCGTGAGATTGTCAGGGCTAGCGTTGATGAGTACGCAAACAGCATGGGCAGAATCAGAAGGCAGGAGGGAAAATGACGTAGTAGCAGAAGGTTCAGCTTTGAAGTAGTACTGCCAAAGCTGCTCCTCCTATGCCCACACACTGATGTGTACCTCCCAGGAGGAGAAAGTAAGCTTAGGTGTAAAGTGCAGTGGCATGGTCTCAAATTCACGTTGACGCCGAGGCAAGAGAGTACGCGGAAGAACTGCTGCAGCCATAGAGGAATTGGTAGTAACACCAGAGGAAGAGGAGCCAGTGGCTGCGCTTGTGCCGACGGTGTCAGCAGTGCCAACAGTGCTGGCGGTAGCAGCAACATGAACAAAGAAATCATGAGTAGAAAGCATGTACTGCAAGAAAAGGTCAGAAACTGCTCTGAAAACTCAGCCTTGGAGATGTCAGCATCCTGCTTGCATTTTTTGGAACTTTCCAGGGCTAGACGGGCATGGAAAACTTGCTCTTAGAGCTCTATGATGGCTGCTTTATGGTTAGACATGATGACTGTGCATGAAAAAAAAGTAGGATGCGTAGAGGAATATTTTGGTAGCACTTCCTTTGCCCTAGTGGGCGTAGGAATAAAAAACAGTGGGTGGAGGAGTAGCCAGACTCTACAAAGGCGTGTACAAAGAGGCCACAGTCATGTGCAAGAACCAGCGAAGAGAGTAGAAGGAGCCAGGGCAGAGTGCGTACCTTGTGGAGAACATGGCAGCAGCACAAAAGAGCGACAGGAGCACAGTAGCAGCGGATGCATCAAGCGCAGAAACCCAGGAGGCAGCTAAGGAAACAAGTCACAAGAAAAAAAGCGTACAAGGTGCGCTTGATGCGAATGCATCAAGCGCACCTTGTACCAATTGAGTGAGCCATCCATACGAGAACCATGTTAGCGGATTTTTGATTGTGGGGAAGCTCAGCACAATCATAGAAATCATTCTTGTTGAGGGCACAAAGCTCCTCCTGCAACAATTGCTCCCACAGTTTTTCATCCATGGCCTCATTTGCCTGGTGTAAGTTACTAACTCGGCTGTCTATTGCACAAGCACCCGGGAAGCTACACACAAGAAACACTACTGCAACAACAAGTCCAGCATAGCTAATGCAACCATTGTGAGTGCCATTTCTACTCTTGCCACAGTAACCACAAGGGAAATGTATGCAGCTACAGAATTGTTGGAGGTGTAATTAGTGAAATTACTGCAGTGGTCTGGGCAGTGATAATGCAATCGCTTTTGTGCTCATCTTTTTTTCTTTTTCTCTTATTGCTGCTAATGGTACTGTTGTTGTCACTAATGGTATTATTGTTATTCCATTATCACTATGTTTTACTTCTACTGCTACAATTTCTATCGCTACTTTTGTTGCTGCTAATCTGAGCTGTTGCTCCTTTGTGTCAATCTCTACTATGGCTTCCATTTTATGTTGCTCCTCATTGCAGTTGGGAGTACAATGCTAAACGGGGAAAACATGCAACAAGTGCTCTGGAAACTACGACGTGCTACCGTGATTTTTTTTTAAGCTATAGCCTTAGTGCTTGTTCTATTGGCTTGAGTCTTGAGTGCCAAGAAAACTACCTCCCAACTATCCTTGGGTTGCTACTCTCTGTTATGGCTATGAAAGCTTCTACAAATTTTTATCCATTGCAACAATGGTTGTGGAAAAAATGAGTTAATTTTAGTCTTACGAACAAACCAACAGAGCTAAAGTTATTTGATCATATCGAAACTACCACTGCAAGAGTTGCTGATGTTGTGCCTGGCTGATGCAGTTGTAATTGACAGCTCATTTGGCTCTACAACTAGTGCTTTAGCCTGCAATGTGTCTATGGTGGTTGGAAAATGTAGTAAGGGATTTAGCTACAATGGTGGTCTTACTTGTAGCTTTGGTCAAAGCCTTATTTTTATGCCTTGTCTGTAGCTATTTCTCTTGGTAAGTGTAGGAATGATGGTTGATACTGCCATTTTCGAGGAAGGATGAAGGTTTTTTTTTTTGGTCTACATTGAAATTCCAGTGTAATTGCCACTCGCTTGCTGCACCATCACCCTTACCCTGCCTAACTGGCCTCTTGAGGCATCGGTGAGGCAGTTCCTTCACTGACGTATCAACGACAAGTCTCATTGAATTTGAACAAGCTCTATCATGACTGGTCAATGTCAAAAGTAAATATACACCTATATTCTAGTACAAAAAGGCACAATGTGGTGTGGTAGCTACAAACACTTAGCAACCGCCTTACGTAACCAGATTGAAAGGTGCAGAAGCACAAAAGGTAGACACTTGAACATCTGCTTTGCATGTTAGGTAAGGAGCATCGAATGGACTGGGCCATGGAGTTACCAATGGCCAAGATCATGTAAGACATGGTGACAATGGTCACCATAAGAGAAGTTTTTCTCAAAGCCGCACAGGGAAATCCGTGCATGACTTCAATGACACTCCATGTCACTAGCAAGATCCTAGTCATCAAAATCCAATTTTGCGACTAAAAACACACCAAAAAAAAGAAACACTGGCAAGGCCTCATACGGCTATGAATAAATACATATTCCAAAAAAATGAAATGCACAATGTAACAAGGGAAAATGAAACTTACTGACCGAAGTTACCATACAGTTTTGCAAATATGAGTGGAGCTCCATTAGAGGTGGCTTAGACTGTAGTGTGAGGGTTGTTTTGGCCCTCCCTTCATGCACTAGCAAGGGGGTAACCAGCGGCCACCCTCGCCAAAGTGAGGGATGGTCGGTGGCAAGCCACTCGCTGGCCATCAGTCAGCTGGCAGCCGGCTGGCTGGACATCCGGCAGCCGGTCAGGTTACCGGCTGGCCATCGTCTGGCTACTTGCTGGCCACTGATTGAGCTGGTCGCTCGGTCAGCAGCCAGGAGGCTGCAAGGCATCAAGGGCTAAGGCTGGTGTCCTTGCCTCCTTGCTTCACAAGGTGAGCGAGACAAGGGGAGAGGGTGAGCTAGAGGGACGCAAAAGAAGTATTGAAGTGTCAGCACAAAATCACTGGACGTGCCTCACACGCGACAATCTTCAGCCGTCACATAAAGAATGAAACCCCAGTTTGTTTAGTATAAACTTTGAGTTTCATACACACAAAACTTGTGCAAAATTACATGTTTGAGGTAATATCCCCATCCGTTGGGACCCAGAACGATATCAAGGTAAAAACGATAGTGGTCATTTGAAGACTCAAAACATTTGAGTCTCCTTGCATGGATCATTGATGATGGTTGCCTACAGATTGGCATGGAGGAGAAAATCACTCTACAAAGCTTTGGACAATACTATGCCACTTCCATCGACGACTTCTGTGCAGGAGCTTGAGGCACAACCATTACAGTGGTTTCTTGAGCAGGACGGCCCTCGAGACTAACTCAATGATGATTCCAACAGCTACACCGCATACAAAATACCACGAGCAGCTACATCAGTAACAAAAACACCACAACTGGATACGGGCTTGAATCTTAACCATTTTAAGCACTGTTAACTACATAAAAATACCATGGATCACCATATTTAAAGTTTTCTAGCCTTTCGCAACATCTCGCCTTTCCCAGGATGATGTGTGAATTTTTATGGAACGGGTGGAGAGTATCCACCTCCAAACTACCCTCTCCTCTCATTTTTTCTTATCTCCTCTTCCTCTTTTTGGACCTAAAGTTGACGCAGGACGGTTCCCTATTTCAAAGGTACCGCAAGGACTTAGAGCATGCCATGACCAAGGAAGGAGCCAGCGGGAGGATTTTTTAAGGCCTCCCAATTGCCGTGGGCTCAAGGATACGCCATCAAGGAGGCTCAATACGTGCCAAGGGAAATCAAGAGGAGGCCGAGGAAGGCCAGAAGACGAAAGAGAAGAAAGGAAAAGTGAGGGAGGAATGTGTGAGGTTACATTCTCTAGACAAGAGTTGCACCCCGCCCCTCCTCCTCGCTCATTGAGTGTTGCTCGAATTTCTTTTTTTCTTCTTCCTTGTTTTGTTTTAGTTTATTTTTTTCTAGGTTCTGTAGGCAACCAAGTACCATGAGTCACTGGTAAGGAATCTGACTTGAACTCACGTATTTGTGTCGACTGTGGTAGGGTAGGATATAGTTTTTTCATACCACATGATAGAGCCAACCGTGGCCGCCTAGGAAAGCTAAACTTTCTGCAGTGTGGTTATACTGTCCATGGCGGCATAGAAAAAGTATAGTATCTTTCTAGTGGCCTCAGCAATTGTGAGAGAAAAAAGGACACCACGAGAGGTAACACCTCTCCGAACATCACAAGGGTCTTGACGTACTAGTTGCACGTAGGATGGTTTGGCAAGTGTCGGATCGTCTAAGTCCAACAAGGAAAAGGCAGTGACAACCTCATCATACGACCTCAGTGGACTATAATTTCAGGAGTCACCGCCGTGAGCACGATGGCCAAATCAACAGCAACTGTGTAATGAAAGGCAACTCGTTCTAATGTTGGTGAAACAAAAAATTGTGTGGAAGCAAAACAAGTGCCTGTTGAGCATGTTGACGTGCACATGGATGAATCCCACATAACGAACACGCTCAAGGAGAACCATCCAATCTCAGAACCTGCAGAAGAGTACGAGGATTGAGACCATCATCGCCACCTTAAGGTGAACTTGAGCCAATCACTTGAAAAAGGCAATGTGCCTGCCAGGTCTGAAAAAGCTGCCAATGATAGCAATGTTGCCGATAATAGTAAGGGGCTAAATGTAGCAACCTGATAACTTCTTGAAAGCACAAGCGGGACAATATGGTAGCCAGAAAAACTTGTTTTGGTCATCAGAAGCTAGCTGGGACAGCCGCCGGGGCGGCGGGACAACTCAAGATGGGCACCACTCAGAGGATTGGGGGCTGACCTCCTTTCCTACAACGTGGTTGCGATGTGACATTTCTATGCCCCCTCTAGCGTCTTGAAAGACAACAGCTTCCATTCAAATGTGGGACTCCTCCGAGGTTTGTATGCAAACCTTACACTCCTTTCGAGGCAAAGACATAGACTGCACAAGGCTCTCAAGGCTATCGCCGAGACGCTGGCGATGTCAAAGTTGAGTTTTTTATTTGCCAACCTTCTGGCCCACTTTGGGTAAAGCATCATGGACCACGGCCATGATCTCCAGCTCCAGCATCAGCCTGCTCATGAGGCAATACACCAATGTGAAGGACTCAAAGGACATTGTTGGGTGTGATCCAAATGGGAGTACAATGGGGATCAGATAGTGTCAAAGCTGTTGATGTCCCCGCTAGTGGCAGCAAGGACTTAGTAGCCTCGACGACATCAAGGCCGATCATGAACACGTCCTTCCTCTATTATGTGGAGATATTCCAAAAGGGCATGAAGGTGATAGACATGCTAAATTGCATAGAGGATGTTCTGCGTGTCTTCAAGACCCCACGCGGCCTCAATGAGTCGGATGACCTTGTCACGACGTGACTTGAAGACAACCTCTTCAAGTTTGTCATCACACTTGGAGTAGTAGCCCATGTTGTGGGAGGCTTTTAGCGTAATCATGCACAATAACTGTCCCATTGTGAAGAGATACAATGAGTTTTTGACAAGCTCAAAGACTCTTAGAAGTTGTGTAGCTTGTCCTTGAGCAAGCTCACCGTGCTCATAAAGGAAGTTGAAAGTTTCACCAAGGATGATGGAATGACAACCTTCGATTACCCAAAGTACTTGCTACCAAAGCACTTGCATGATGATCTTGCCTACAAGAACCTGAAGGAAAAAACCATTATGGTAGCAATAGGCTACTTTTGGACAAGCTTGAGAGCCTTGTGTTACTATGCTAGTGAAGTGTATTCAATGAACCCAAAGTCCTATACAGATGTGCGACCAAACACAAGTGTGCAACAAGGCCACGATATGCGCATGGACGCTTATTGGCGCTAGAGGGACAGCCAGGCAGCAAGGTGGGGCTAAGGACGAGCGACCTACAAGTCTCCCACTCAATGAGACAGGTAGACAGCGGGCCCCTTAGCCAAAAGTGTGGCTGTGACAACAATGAGTTGTAGGTAACGTGTGAGCATTGCAACACGGGCTTCCATGAGGTTTTCTGCCAAAAGTGTACGCAGTCCAGCCACTATAGCGAAGGGCCCTCAGGCTTCTGGTAGTGGAAAAGATACTGTGGCATTTGTTGCAATCACAAAACCTCATAGAGATGGTGTAGCAGGGGGCCGCAGACAAGGCCGTGGACAGGGCAGTGGCCACGACAATAGGTCCGACCATGGAAAAGGACATCTTTATGGTGAAGGTTTTCCCTACCTCTGGGTGGTATTCGTGGAGACCACCAAGGGAGGACAATGGATCATGGGTGTGGATTCAAGTTCTGACATAAGGATGTAAAGCAGTTTAAATTCTTGACAATTTCAAAATTCTCAATGGATTTTTTCTTTCTGATTCAACCGTACCACGTACTTGACTCTCGTCATTGTCCACCAAACCTCACATCTTTGGAAGAGACGCATGATCACACTTCCTTAGTAGTGGAAACACCAATCACCGTGGAAGAATTCTGTGATGCAATGATTGAAACAAAAACCCTTAAGACGATGAGCGTAATCACCTTCATCCTACATTTGGTCAATCATTTTGACCAAATCATACTCAAAGACTGGAAGGTTTTGCCGAATTCACACGTAGCCAAAAGATGCGGACCCAGGTGAGTGAAATATGGGAGTACAACATCCAACATACCGATTCCATGTGTATCACAAACTCAACTCATCGTCATCGAGCCTTTTCAATCAAAAGAGTGAAGGCAATATGACGATGTAGTTCAAAGGAAACCTAGCTGGTGTTCCTATCAATATGTTGGCTGACACCAGGGGGAGTGACTCCTTTGCCAGCCTTGGCTTTGCTTGGCAGGTGGACCTAACATACGAGACATCACTTGGCATAGTTTTTATTGATAAAAATGTATAGCACCCATGATTGGTATTGCAAAGCAAACATTTATATTCTATGATACAAACACAATGTCGCGGTGAATGAACTCAACCTTCCGGACCTGTTTGACGTGGTTCCAGGCCATTATTGGCTTAAAAAAAGTAGGCTCTTATGTGTTTTGAATCAAAGTAATTGATCCTCTGGAAGTGGCATCATCTCTATACCTTGATTGGAGTATGGTATTTCCACCGACCCAATCTATTATCCATAGAAACTGAAAGGGTGATTGATACTTCTTGGCTCAAATGGTAAAAGTACAGAAGCAAGTGAAGGACAATTCACCACAATACATAAACAGTTTATTGGCACATTTCTCGGATGTTTTCCAAAATCCACCAACCAGGATTCTGCTAGGATGACACATGGGTCACACCATTCCTCTGCAGCTACAAATGACTCAATCGCTTGGACCTATGTACCAACCTGGTCCGATAGAAAGGCGAGAGGTTGAATGCCAAAACATTATAGTACCTTGCAAAAGGGTAGTTTGAGCTAAGTAACTCGTCGTATGGTGTGCCAATCCATATTGTAAATGAAAGGGACGGTAGCTTACACATGTGCATGGACTAGTGGACACTCAACAAGCTAATGGTGATGATTTGATTTTCCTTATTGTGAAGTAAGCATCTCCTTGATCATTTCCAAAAAGCAAAAGTCTTTTCATTCTTTAATTTGTTTCAAGGGTACTGCTAAATCAAAATCTCAGAAGATGATGTGTCCAAAACGGTGTTCTAAATGTACGTGGACCATTATCGGTTTCAGGTTATGAGGTTATGTGATTTGGGCAAACAATTATACTTATAGCTTTCCCATGAGATATGAATTAAACGTTTGTCAAGTAGATTAGTCAATTTGTCTTGGTTTACCTAAATATCCCAATTTGTTGTCAAATAATAGGCAAATCACATAGATTATTTGTGTGACATTGTTGCAATCCTCCATAATCAAATGTTTTATGTGAAGGTGAGCAAGACCAAGTTTGCTCGATATGAGCTCAGCAAGGACGGTATCCATATCAACCCACAAAAAACTCCAAGCCATTGTGAAGATTATCTCCTAGTTCCACGACCTGTTAGTGGCAGGTAATCTGGGACCACAAAAGACAAGAAAGCCACTCTCGGATCACCATTGGTGGCAAGGATGGAGTGTTGATGTCTATGAGCATTGCATGATATACAATCCATGTCTTTGAAACAAGGCTAGAAAAAAAAAGCCTATTAAAATTTTCCAACAACTTCCTATTCCTAGGACTCCATGGGAGTGCATGAGCATGGGATTTATTATCTTTCTTCCAACCCCAACCCATGGCTACAATGCAACACTAATGACTGTGGGTCTTCTAACAGAGATGACACGTTTCATGTCCACAACCACCAATGTATATGCAAAGGAGGTCACTTGTCTCTTCTTCAAGGGTGTCATGAAGTATCACAGCTTCTAATTGTGTATTACTCGGGTAAAAGATGCACTAGTATTTCGATATTGAGTTATGAATGGTGAAATCATTTCACTCTCAGATCGACAGATGAAGATAACGCATGAGTCACACACTGAAGCAGATGATCTGCATGTGCTTGGACCATGCCATGAATTATTGGGATGAATTCCTGCCACTAAGAGAGTTTGCAGTGAACATCTCAGAAAATGAGTCTACGCATCTTCACACTTTTTAAAGAAAAAATATCCAATGGTTCCGTCTTCATTAATGAAGAGTGGGAGTAGTGAGGGACAGGTTTTACTCTACTCAATCTCTTGCAGAATGCATAGACTCTTTCTTACACACATAAAGGGTCACTTTCAGGCGGCTTTACAATGAGAAGAGGTATATGCTAACAAAATTTGATGTGAAATCTTGTTTGGCATTGACTACAAGGTGCTACCTAGCACTAATAACCTTTGGCTAAGTTGCCAGGGTACAAAAGCATCTGCCTCAGTGGTTTGGGTCATTTCTTATCCTTGCACAACCGCATAGTGATGGCTGCTTTTACCAAGAATGAAGATACATGACATCTATAATGAGAGCCTCTTGGTTGAATACACGTCAATGTGTTTGAGGGGACACCACCTTGACATGGAAATAGTGAACAACATTCCCGTAAGATGGCATTTATGAGCGACAAAAGGAGATTGGGGACGCCCAACATGGTTGTCATGTGGACGCTCCTGCCTTGAGGGGAGAGGCAGCTAGCTGTGCTGACCGATAAGCTACAGCTCAGGTCAATGTATTATGCACGTGTTCATGCCTAGCTGGTGATTGAAATCAACGAATTTATCTCGCATTGTTGACGACTCACTTTTTGCTGATTGCACTTTTCGGTCATGAACTAGGATGTTTCATAATAAGTGGGGAGGAATGTAGCACAAAGGCCGGGTTTGCTCCTCCCTTCTTGCAATACCGAGGGGATGGCCGACAGCCACCCCTCGCCAAAGCGAGAGCTCACCAATGGCCAGCCACTTGTTGTCACTTACGTTTTTGGATTACATTTTTATGTGTTGGATTTACATCATTCATGCCACTTCACCTAGACTCTCTCTACTTCGAGAAAGAATTTTCCATTGAGGCCCTAACCGCCTTACAACACCACAAAATAATTCATTCTCTCTTTTATTCAGAGGCTTGAGTAAAATCCGATAACACATTCCCCTCTCTCAATGTGCTTGCGTCCATGGGCCCGCTCTCATATGTTCCAATACAACACACCTTGTTGTATATTTTTTGGTGTGTGGAAAGCTCACCTTGATTGGCCTCCAATCACAACAAAAAATCCATGTTCACCACATGACTCTTCTCAACCCTTCCTCATAGTTTTCACGCCTCCTTACCTCCCATAATACTTCCCCATCCTATGCATTAAAATGTGACAAGGCCTTTTCTTTCAAATCCACAAACTAGGTTCTCCCTATGTGGAAAGCATGCTAATATTCATTGAGATTTATAATGGACAGACATTGTGATAAAAACATCTTACGTTGTAGAGAGACTTGCAAGAACCGTTTGATTAATGAGGATGTACGAGGACTATGCCCCTTTTCAAGAGATGGAATTAATCGAAGATTTTTTTTTATATAATCATGCATCTTTGACATCACTCATTATCTATCTTCCTTATACAAGTCCTCTTTCCTAAGGCAAAGGTTTTCAAACTGTTGTATTGTTGCTCCTCCAGGTTAATAGCTTGATTTCAAATCCACATCTAAAGTCATTCGATCGATGTTCTCCAACCTCATTTGTTATGAACACTGGACACAAAACTCTTCGCTCCTAACCATCAAATCGATAGTCTTTCAAGTGAGACATTCTGAAGCAAACAACGGGACAAAGTAACCAAACCGGAGGAAGTTCGTGCATGTACAATTATCTTTCAATTGGATTTCAACCTCTTTCTACAAGATCATGAAAATTATCCATCCCGCCATAACGTGTTTCCTGATGAGTGTTGGGCTTTAACCCTGACTGTATCTTGGTGTTGATAAACTTACCATATCGATTGTTCACGACTGGGGCCCATAAAACGAAAGAAATACAAGATTTCACAAGCCGTGTAATCTTCTTATCCATTAATATTTATCACAAAACAAGGTTCTTGAATCCAAACCATCGAGGCCTCTACGTCTTCTGTCCTTTTGGTGAAACCATCTACCACTATTTCCTTTTGTGCATCAGACTTCATGGTGGTCTAACCTTTTGCATGGCACGATTGTGTCAAGCCTTCTCCACCAACATCCCTTCATATCCGAAAGGTCTCCTTCTAGGGCCCCTTGAACATCTAGCCTTCAACTCCTTCTAGGTCGTTCGATGTTATTTCACCTTAACTGGCAGAGGAGATGGGCTCAACCACACTCTTACCAAATACCCAAAATTCTAGATGTATCCCCCTATTTCCTGAAAACCATATCGAGCAACAACTACACACCTACTATTCCTCCCGGTTGCTCTCCCATCGGGAAAGCTCGCTTTTGAAATGGAACACAGAAGGAAATCGAGCCTCCGCCCTTCTCACCCGAAAGACTGCGCCCGTAAAAAGCTCATCGACCATCCTCGCCCTACGAGACAGCGACGGCTTCCTCCAATCCACACCTGAAGCACTAGCTCGCATCACACAGACCTTCTTCCAACGCATCTATCAGCGACCAGAACACATTGAAACATTCACCCCCATCCTCCTTCCACAATACAGGAAACGTATCCCATCCCACATACTAGCCGAACTCGCGGCGCCGATCACCCGTAACGAGGTGGTGGATGCCGCACTCTCTCAAGCACTCCACAAAACCCCAGGGCCAGATGGCCTCCCTGGCGAATTCTACAAAACCTTCATCCCTCACATTGCCTCACAACTCCTCCAATTCTACAATCAGATCTTTGCTGACCCCTCCCAGATGGGCAACTTCGCATCATCCTTAACCACCCTCATCCCTAAAAAAGGTGATCCCTATGACATCTCACACTATAGGCCCATCTCCCTTTTGAACGTGGAATACAAAATCTTGGCCAAACTCCTCGCAACCCGGATGGCTAAAGCACTCCCGCACATCATCCACCAAGACCAAACCGGCTTTGTCCCAAGACGGAACATTCAGCATGCTCTCTCGCAGTTGCTCGACCTCCACCACTGGTCTACTCGCACCTCCTCTCCACTGTACTACTTGGCGGCAGACTTTGAAAAAGCTTACGACTCTCTCAACCGTGAATACCTATATGCGGCTCTCCAACACCTTGATTTCCCAGATCCCTTTATCCGGTGGAGCAAAATATTACACTACAACACCTCGACACAATTCCTCATAAACAGACATCTCACGTCCCCCATCACTCTCAATTCGGGTGTACGACAAGGTTGTCCCATCGCTCCCTTGCTCTTCACTTGTGCAATGGAACCCATCTCGGACCTCCTCCGTCACCACCTAGAAGGAATCCCAATCGCCCCACATCTTCGAAAATCCATCGTCGGCTACGCAGATGACATGACTCTTATCCTTTCCTCTGAGCGTGAAATCCAGACGGCTGCCCGCTGCCTTCGGACATGCGCAAGATACACAGGTCTCCGGACAAACTACCGCAAGACAAACATTCTTCCAATTGGTACTCACACGCCGCCACCAACCAATTCCCCATTCCATCTCGCAGACTCCCCTATCCGCATCCTTGGCCATTTCTTCCTCCCTGCCCTCGACTCCGATCACACGTGGAACCCAATACTTCACCGTCTCAAAGCATCAGTTGCATACTGGCAGAAAGTACGAGCCCCAGTCCAGACCAAAGCCATAGCAATCAACGCATACCTCAACGCTAAATTCCTCTATTACAGCTACGTATGCCCCCCAAGACCAGATCATCTCCAACAAATCAACTCCCTCCTCTTCAACTTCCTCTCCTCCAACACCCCGAAAGAAAGCACTGGTAGAGGACTGCGGCTCTACTCACTATCATCTGCAGTCTGCCCCACCTCAAAAGGAGGTCTAGGCGTTAAATGGTCCACCGTCTTCATCGAAGCACAAGCTGCCAAATGGATTTACTCCTTTCTTCAGCCTGGAGAAGCGCAGTGGAAGCACACACTCCTCTTCTCCTAGGATCTCCCTAAGCAGGGTCACTTCTTCCTTTCACACCCCTCCATACTACGACTCAAACTCCCCTATATCCACGCCAAATGGCTCTCTGCTTTCAAGCACTTTATAGCAACAAACCCGACGTTCCAGCCCCCAAGAGTAATCTTTGAGGAACTCTCTCAAGAGTACGTTGCCTTCAACAGGCATATTTTGAAAGACACAGGACGTCCATTCGGACTAGAAAGGCAAGAACGATGGCTTCTCTCCAAGGGGATCACCCTCGGGGACCTCTATACTCGCCCACCTCCATCCTGGTCAGCTACCCAACAGCGCACCCTTCAAATCATTCTGGACTCTCTACCCCTCTCTTGGAGGCGCACTCTTGTCCAAGGATCTCCCTTCTCCCTCGCACATACTCACACCCCTTGCTTCACCATCAAGGACCTGATCGGCCTGCCCATTAAATTAGTCTTTCACTTCCCCCGTCCCTCACTTTCCTCAGCCGAACCTCTCAAAGTTGATCCTATCCACCTCACCCTCCACGCACACCCATGGGCGAGAGCTTCTCAAATCCAGGGAAAAACTCTCACCCCTGTCTACATCTCTTCCGAAGATCGAATGATAGGATTACCCGATTTCCCCGCAATCCCATCATATAGATTCGCACACAAACCCCTTCCCCTGACTGTAGTATACCACCGCCTTCTCCAACGACATAAACTCACGCCATCTTATGAGTTCAACTGGAATGATAAATTCCCTGGCACCCAGTTTGACTGGCGTGCTATCAGGGCAAAACACTATTTTCTCCCCCTAGATCTTCGCCCCAGAGACGTGCAGACTAAGATCCTATTTCGTTCTATACCAGTCGCCAGTCGCACCCGCCACCGCCGCAACGGAACGAGTGAATGCCCCTTTTGTGGAGAAGAGGAAACGATAGAACATGGCTTCATCCTTTGCCGTCGCCTACATCCCCTTCGACAGCGGATGGAAACATTCTTCAGCTCTCTCTTCCCTAACCTCCCCCTTACGACCCCGGAACTACTGTTGGGACCCCTAAAGCCCAAAGTCTTTAATTCAGCCTGGGTCATCTTCCGAGCCACCTTGTTTCACCTCATATGGCAAGAGCGTTGGGCAGACCCAACAATCGCTCCCTCAGCTAAGATCATCGCTACTTTTGTAACAGCCTTCCAAAAACACATATGGCTTGTATGCACCCAGTGTTGTGATTTGTGCCGTTTCTGTACAGTTTACTGTGACCACTCGGCCGTGTCCATACTCGTGCAGATCCCTGAGGCAGGCGGCCCTGGTGACACCGGCGCGACGACAGGCGGCGGCCTACCCGTCTGGAGCTGACCGACTACTATTCCAGAGCCCCAGATGTCACCGGGACTCCTTGCTGTGCCTTCTACGTCTTGCAGGCGCCTTTCGGCGGACTGGGCATGAGACCCATTTGCATGTTTTTGCATTATATACTCGCTGTCAGTCGATGGATGCATGCATGTGACCAGTC
>SZWC01017692.1:0-59606 GCA_023375785.1 Penium margaritaceum | reverse complement strand
GTGTATGTGTATGTGTATGTGTATGTGTATGTGTATGTGTATGTGTATGTGTATGTGTATGTGTATGTGTATGTGTATGTGTATGTGTATGTGTATGTGCTTGTGTATGTGTATGTGTATGTGTATGTGTGTAATCTCATTCATGAAGAGAGAGAATGGTACTAGGAACTAGCGTGGACCAGACTCTGGTTCCAGGCAGGTTTGTACAAACGAAGACAAAGTAGCGATCTGCCTACTGAACAGCACGCAACGCTATACAAAGGAACTACTCGCGGCCCACAAAAGCGAGGTCCGCCTCCGCTGGACCCTCCTCACGTCGCAGGAGAGCTCGCTGAGCTCGGTCAACGTCCTCCTCCAGAGCAGCGTCTGCCGCCCACTCGGCTGCACGTCGTCGGAACTGCTGGGCCTGGGCCCGCTGCAGGGTGACTGCCAGTCGCTGACTGAGCAGGGCACGGAGAGGTCGCGCTGTGCCCTCGGAACCGCCATGCCTGGCGAGGCGCCTCTCCGAAGCCGTCGTCGCTCTGCGCAAAACCTCGCCCAAGCTGCGGGAGCAGGCGCCCAGGGTCTCCATAGCGGGGAAGATGAAGTCGATCTGGTCCCGGACTGCCCGTCTGCGCCACTGGGCGTACTTCGCCTCCTTCACCCGGATCGCCTCCTGGAGGGCCACCCCCGGCCGTGCACGAGACGCTCGCCCCAGGGAAGGGCGCTGGGGATCGGCGATGACCACGTCGAGCGCCAACAGGTGCCCCGTGGCCGCGTCGAGGCAGGTGATGTCCGGGCGACCCCCAGGGATGATCTCCTCCGGCTCCTCCCGCACACCACCCATGCCGCTCTCACGCATAATCGCCGCCAGCTCACGAACCACCGCGTCGTGGACAGCCTTGGGCCCGCCACCCCACGGGCACCGCAGGGCGTGCTGCGGTGCGCAAGGGTGGAGACGCACCGCCGCCGGACAGGAGCAAGTCGGCGTGTGGCGGAGGTGCGCGACGGGTAACCCAAGGCGAAAGCGGCAGGAAATGCGCCAGTCCTCCGGCGCCATGTAGAGGCGGTCTGCTACGGAGCGTGGATGCGCCAACAGCCAGTCTCCACTGTGCTCTCCCTGCTCCGACGCCAGGCGCTGGAGCTGCGGGTACGCCTCCTGAGGCCCCAGATCCGTCTCGACCGCTGCCCGGAGCTCGTCCAGGCGCCAATCATGGAGCCTGGAACTGAGGTCCTGGAAAAGGCGGTGGGGGCTGCCGAGCTCGCACTCTGCAAGGCCAGGCACCTCCACACGGAGGGACTCCGGGTAGCGCTGAAGCACNGTGTGTGTGTGTGTGTGTGTGTGTGTGTGTGTGTGTGTGTGTGTGCATGTATGTGTGTGTCTGTATCTTTGTTTGTAGAGGCCAACTGGTAGTGGATAGTGTATCGGTGAGTCAGCACTTGAGCGCCAATACTAACACTCTCCTTCACGCATACACGGTCCCTCGATCTCCCTCTTACCCTACTTCTGCATCCATAACATTTTCTGCTCGTGAGGAAAAGGGGGAAAGAGGAAAACACTCTTTGTGCAACTCTTTGCGTTGCACAAGTCAATGTTGCGATGTGAATTGTCCCCGTCTGTTTTTATAGCTTTCTGTGACCTCTCGACTGTGTCCATGCTCATGTAAATCCCTGATGTAGACCTAGGTGGCACCGGAGCACCGACGGGTGGTGACTCCACCCACCAGCAGCTGCCAGAAATTTGCCACGACATCCCGGGTGCTTGTCGGGATGCTCTGCAGCTTCTTTGCAATCACTAGAGTTTTCTCGGTGGACTGGCTTCTGAGCCATTTTTTCATTTTTTGTATTGTATGTCCACTAGTTGATGCCGAACCTGTGCGTGTAACCAGTCGTAGCGTCTGGCTCAAGATTATGCATCTCTAGGTTAAGACGGTGTTGCATGTGGATACCTGTGCGCACAAGTACGGCCAAAACAGTTGTTTTAGTGCCAGTTTTAGGACAGACTGACACTGTCGCATGCCTCACTCGCTATGCGCCGTCGCATGCATCACTCGCTATGCGCCGCGGCAAGTATTCATGTTGTGTGCACTTGTTAGCTTTCATTTCCCTCTGCATTACTCAACTATTGGAGCTTATGAGACTGCGCGTCTCCCAAGCTAAACTCTTGTTGTTTCTTGCACCTGCTTGCTTGCTAGTGCGCCGGCTGACTGGACTGCGTTGAAACATCAGCAGCAGCAAAGCTAGCAAGCTTTCGAGCAGTTTTTCAGGGTATCAGGGCGGCCAGGCATCCCTTGCTGAGCTGCACAGCAGAGAAGCAGCAGTGGAAGTAGCAGTGAGAGTCACAACTGAAGTCACAGTCCTGGGAGGACCCACCAAGCCACGGTGACCCGCCGCAGCAGACTGCAGCAGTGGAGACACGCTTGCAATTGCATCATCATTATTCAACTGAAGTATGTCAAAATGGTTCCCATTGTACTTCAGATATACACATGGGCAGAAAATGGTATGCGAAAAGAAAACACGATGGAAAACCCGGACATCACTCTGCAACAACAAAAAATTATGTACAAGACTGCAGCTACCAGCAGTTCACCAAAGGACCCCCATGTCCCATCTGTACAAGTATAGTTCAGGTATGCCTGCCTACTATCCCAAGTCCGTCGATGGCTTGTACCCAACAGCACACCAAAGCCATTGAAATTAATAGCTGCAAATGGAGCTATCTCAATGTGTACATCCATGTGCTTTTCTTCACACCCATGGATGGCCACAGATATAGCTCGAAAAATGCAATTCCCGTCGCCACGAATACCAACACATTGCATGTGCCAGTGACATCCAAACAAAGCAGGACTCCTGTCATACAGAGACAATGGTCGCTGCAGCCTGAATACACCATGTGCAACACAACAGATATGTGTTGGTCCACAACGATGATAATCTAGAAAATCGCCATCGCCATCAACTGCCTCATCAAAAGCCCTTGCGGAAAAAGCATGTGTTTACACTGTACAATGTTGTCGCTCAAGTACTGCACTGAGCGAATACTTTGTTGCACCACACTGAACTCCCTTCCACAAACATCCTCATCCCCTACCAAAATGTCAAAATGACACTCAGCACACTCGATATGAAAAGATGCGGACGTTTAAACATGAGGGTTTGATCATTGTTCCACACAAACATGGCACAATTCATCATTGCACAGAACAACATCTCTGTCAACCCACCCCATACCCCAACATTACCCATGAAAGCCATATATGACCGTGCATTAGAACAATGGAAGCCATGCGCAGCTGAAAACGAAGGTTCAACAATGTCAAAATGTTCAAACGCGACGTTCACAACCGTCCCCCGTACTTGCATGTGCTCATCCTTAGTATCAAACAAAATCCACGAGAAACATCGGAACAATGAGTTCCCATCCAATACACACGCATTCCTCCTCATCACAAAAGTTAACTTCTCACCGTCACATCCACTTGGTACAGTAATTGCCTCCAGCCTTCCGCGTGATGCTTCTGCCGTCATCACCACACGTGATGTCCGAGTGCCACTGACCACCCGCTGTGAACACACACAACATACCACATATTGCAATGAATACAACATCCAAGATACACCACAGGCAGAGCAAAAACACCGACCAACCATTCATGGTAAAGGGAAACACAACTTACTGTAAGCTGCAAAACGAACCGAGCTCCCCAAAAGGAAACGGACAACAAGGTCCGCGTCGTCGTCCTGTTGGATACATTTTGTCCTTGATGCCTGAAACTCAAAACAGTGACTTTAAAAATGAATCCATCAACGAAACGTGTACAATTCCCATAACACGTGAACATCGGACAGACGCACCTTAGTCAACTTCATGGAATGTTGTGTACATCTAACCCACTTCCGCTGCTCAGTTCAGTTACGTCCACACCCTGCACACGACAGTTCTAACTATCAGCACATTGCATTGTTACGTTCCTCTTCAGCAATGTGCCTAAGTCCATGTGTGCTTACGTACATCGTACAACATGGGAGGGACCACAACAGACGGTTTCGACCTTCAATGCTCTCCGAGCGTACGAGCTCCGCCAACAGCAGCAGTCACGCAAGTACGCCACGTGCCAAAAAGGATGCTAACAATGCCGACATCGGACTATATGGTGGGGTTCCAAAACTGACTAAATTAGTTTGAGGTTCGAACTATCCATTTGCGCGCTTAACTAATTAGTCCATTGGTTGCGCGACTTACTACTTGAACTAGTACTGATGGCCGTTTTCCCGCGATTTTGGTGCAGATGCACCAGTAGTTTGAACTATTAGTTCGTGTAGTGGCATCCATGATTTCCATGAACGTGTTTGAATGCAAAGAAAGACTAACTAATTAGTCTTATTCTGAGGCGTTTCGGGCGTTTAGTCGATTGAGTTAAACTAAAATGGTGGTTTTGGGCTCGCGAAGGCCCATGACTAATTAGTTGGTTTTCGACCACGTCAATTACCTTTCCCGCCATCGCGTCATCCTTGCACGCTAGACGGCCAGTTAACGAGGTAGTCGGCCATTCCGCGATAGCTCGCCACGGCCGTTAGCAACGTTGCAAAACCAACTACAAACTAATTAGTCAGTTTCGGAACCCCACCTATGCTTCCCTGACCTCGACTGCATCCCATCATACTCCCTTCCACAAATCCCAAACTGTCATTGAATCTGCATAACACAAACAACATAACATAGGTACAATCCTTCAACTCATCCTTCCCACAACGTTACGTACATCAAGACCATATCGTCACACCGCGACGTAGACATATACAACTTTACCGAAAACAAAGTCGCGTTCCCATCAACCTTCATCGTCAACCACCCTTACCAGGTTCTCTCCAAACATCGAGCGTCCAAAATTCAAAAACCCCGGATTCTCAGTACACCATATGCAGTGGGTACTCATCATATGCAACAATGAACAACACCTCAAGCTTTCGAGCGAATGCAGCAATAGCCTACCCACATGTCTACCAAGTTATGGAATGATTCCACAAATGGCAAACTCTGTACACACATCCCTCGCCATAAGCACCCGGAATGTCCCACATCATAGCACCTCGTAACACCTAACATCACATATGCTACGTGGATCAGAAATCAACGAAGAGGTCAGTGCTCGCCTGCCCAAAACACGACGTTCCCACGACCACTACCAACACGCGAGACAATCCGGCCACATCGTATAAACATGAATAACTCCCAATAGCCTACCCCAAGTGGATGCCACTTCACACCATAAAACTCCAATAACCAAGGTTCTAACCCATGTACGTCATTCACACACCTCATGCAATCCTGCACCAGACCACCACCAAACTATGTTCAAATCCACAATGTTTTTGTGACAAACTAGTCATCATATTTTTTATATCCGACGTTCACATCTGTCCACCTTCAAGAACCACAACCCACGGCACGTCGGACGTTATCTTCAATGACGGCCAGACATAATGGACACGCCACACCATACGCCACACCTGCTATGCAGAATATTGTTCCACAGCTATGTTTTCATCCGTTTGTGACTTCAACCTCCAACAGCACCATTCAAACCAGAGCTTAATGAGGGAACAACATTCGAAACAACATTAGGTCTCGCGTATTAAGGACATCGCATAAATCTGACGGTAAACAACAATATGTTCACCGGGCACATGCCCAAAGTCGGACAACAGTCTCCATCTACAACAACGTCGGACTTCGAACGACATGTACAACCTACTCAGCAATCCATTCTGACAACATCAACCAGACACCATGTCTCCGCACAACTTCTGTAACAATTTAGTCACCGTACGACTCAAGTCCACCTTGGCACTCGGCCACCCCATTGGACAGCAACCACTTCTAGGTCAAACCTTATCTTCAGTCACAACCAAAAAATCTCGCGATTCCGCCCCCCCCCCCCTTGGAACCTTTCATTGAAAGAACACAATACCACACTAAAATGAACGCACGATGTATTGGTCAACTTTCACATGGCCGTCGGTTCATATTATTTCAACTCGCAAACCCCAAAAAAAAGGGGACAATGCATCAACGCACTTTCTCAACAGATACATCACCAGAAAGTTTAACCCAGAATACCTACATATCCCGACACCAGACACGTAACCCCAAGCAAATCAGCCATCGGACACCGGACGACATCGCCACCACAACCCTTCTAGTGAACCTTGTACACCTACATCCACGTATGCCCAAGTACAACTCCACACAAAAGTGATGTGCACACGACGATGTCCAACTACATCCTACTGAACAACTGTCCGGTTCCCTCCTATCCATTCCCGTACGACCAACATCCCTCGGTACACTTCACTGTGTTGACGACCAAGCACCCCAACATCGTCCTCGTCATACCATTGTCATTGTCGCAGTTAGCACCCCAAATGACACAACGACACAGCTTTTCTCCATGTGTCAACATCATACCCGTTTGGGCACGTCCAAGACCTTGTGGCCGCAAATGTCGCACATCCGCACAACAGTTGGTGTGCTAGTGCCTCACGACTACCGCCTCCGCCACCTCTGCACAACCACACGGATCGAGGATCGCACTGTCAGAGTTTTTTTAGTCACCTCGTTCCACACCTTTGTCCTGTCACGCAACAGTTGCCGTTTTCAAGCCTCTCTCACAACTCAGGCTTGACGTGCACCAGCAACATCGGCAAAACCTGCAGCAGCAGCCATGGCACCAAACACGCTACCACTCCCGATAACGCCACACGACCCAGACCTGCTACTGATGGACGAGGAAGGCTTCACAGAGGAAGTAAGCCTGTGGGATGGGCGCATCGCAGCTTTCCTAGCCGATGAAGCGCAAACCCCACACTTGCCGCCAACAACGCATGCCCAACCATACATGGAGGTAAGATGGAACAATATACTAATGTCCAAGTATAAACTCCTGCTCTTCAGACAACACCAGATATTGCTCAGTAGTGAGCATGACGACACTTGGCTCAACGCTCACCAACACCTGAATGGTCCTACTGTGTGTTCAATAGTGACATCCTCCGCAAAGTGTATACGTGCGGACAAACATCTAGCACAACAACACATCTAGCGCTCACAACGACGCACTTAACGTGCGTCGTCCGGCTTCACTTCTATCCTCTACTATCTTTTAATATGTGTGTCTTTCACTATTTGTTGTGTGTATGTTCATACACACAACATACGTCAACCCATTTCATACATGGGGATATCCATGAGGATATCCCTATGAGGATATCCATTCATTTCTTCATGGACGTGTCCGTCAATATACGTCTATCTCTATGTGTATCAATGTTTATACAGGACAGACATTCAACGAGCCTACTTGGGATACAATGATTGCAGTGTCTGCCATAAACTACATCTGCTGCATCCACTACATCAACAGCACCGCAATCCCTGGCAGGAACCTGAAAGGGAAACACTACCCTTATTGGTACTTCTCTGCAACAAAGCTTTCCAGTACAGGCTTCTGTCAAGATGATAGCTTTCTTTGGATGGTGGCAGGACCAACGTTAGCTGCGCTGAAGACTACAAAGGTTGCTGAATGAACAGGAAACTGCAGATGGATTTGCACACTCGCACAAACACAACTTTGGACCAGCATGGACGACCACATAACACATCTCGATGATCTTTCTTAGAAGCCAGCACACACCTCACTGTCTTCTTGCAATTCCATTCAAGTCAATGTGCATCCAACTTCTCTCTCTCTCTCTCTCTCTCTCTCTCTCTCTCTCTCTCTCTCTCTCGCTCTCTCTCTCTCTCTCTCTCTCTCTCGCTCTCTCTCTCTCTCTCTCTCTCTCTCGCTCTCTCTCTCTCTCTCTCTCTCTCTCGCTCTCTCTCTCTCTCTCTCTCTCTCTCGCTCTCTCTCTCTCTCTCTCTCTCTCTCGCTCTCTCTCTCTCTCTCTCTCTCTCTCGCTCTCTCTCTCTCTCTCTCTCTCTCTCGCTCTCTCTCTCTCTCTCTCTCTCTCTCTCTCTCTCTCTCTCTCTCTCTCTGTGTGTGTGTGTGTGTGTGTGTGTGTGTGTGTGTGTGTGTTTGTGTGTGTGTGTGTGTGTGTGTGTGTGTGTGTGTGTGTTTTCCCTATGTTTCTGATTCTTTCTATGCTATAACATCAGCTCTTTCTTGTAGGATGGAACATGCAGCTGGATGAAATTGTCCCATGGCATGTGGTGCTTCGTGCATCCGCCATCTACTACATCTGTTGTGATAAGTACAGCAACCTCATGTCAACGCCGGACGCAGCCTTGGACAGCAAACTCTCGCCAACGTGGTTAAATCTCGCAACACCAGACACGAGTGCCCAATTCTGTTAATACAAGTCATTCGTGTGGCATGTGACTGGCCCAACTCTTGTAGACCTCAAAGTTCGACAGCTAGCTGAATGATCACCCAACCTGGAGTGGTCTTATGTCCTCATAGATGCCAAGATTCACCATCCTGAATAGAACCGTTCAACCATGTAATTCACATCGACAACTAGAAGTCCCTTGCACTCACACATGTGTGCAATTTGTTTGCTTCACCCACTCACAAATACTACAGTGGACATGTTTCATCCATTCATGTCCCCTTCAATTCCATGTATTGCAATCAGAGTTACACACTTAATTCGATTCGTAATATTTACTCAATTGCTTTCCGTCACCCACGACTGTACATGCATGCATATCCACCTACAACCTCAAATGTCTAACATATCACACTTCACCATAGACAAAAAACACATGAATAAACGTCCTCCTACCTTGTCATATAGAGAACCTTGTCACATGCGCGTCTGGAGCCAAGAAGAGACCAACATAAACCAAACACTTCAGTTTAAAACAACACATCACAACATGACCATCCACTCAGTTTCCACACAAGATAACATCGTCCTCCTCCTCTTGCCGCCGCCACCTTCACCATCGTCACCCTCGTTCGTCTCATCTCCTTGTATAAACCTATCCCCATCAGTTCTCAGCCCATTCTACCGCTGCACGCGGAGCCGTGCCATTCTTCGTCCCCAATCAGCATCCGTGCTAGCAGCATCAACCAGGTCCACAAAAGTGCCCTTTAACACCCCTTCCAAATGCTGGACCCTGGCCTGCGCCACCTGCTGATGTGCGAAACCCAAACTGTTGAAAATTGTCTTTGCCAAAAACTCCATGAACAGCCCTGCCACCTTCCGCACACTTGACTGAAAACCGGCAGCAGCTTCCGCTGCTGCCTCACTCACACTCTTTGCCCAAAACGGATACATTGGTGACAGTAGACTCGTAGTTGCATCTCTGTTCCACTGCGTGTTCTAGAACGTTGGCTCCCACACAAACCCACACAACCACGTACTCAGCAACCCATTCAATGTCTGCACCTTGATCCTGCAGAACAACACAATTTCCTGTTACTCAACACTCCGTCATGTGCAAAAAACACTCAAAACATCACAAAACCACAAGCCACTTACGGTCCAATGCCCTCCACATGGCCTTTGTTAACTCCAAAGGTACCTGATCCATTCAACCGCCGACCTGCATCATGTCCACCATACACACAGACACAAATCACACTACGTCAACAACCAACATCTCAACAGAGGTATGCACAAATGTCCACATCATGTACATCACATCCTGCAATACATACCTTGCATCCTCGCGACGTCTTCATCTTCCCATGTCTCTGTTACTTGTTGCTCCAACTCTGCACGAGCCTTCAATTCCCCGCCCAAATCCGCACACACGACATGCCTCCGCCTGATTTCTTGCCACTTTCTCTCAAAATTAGACCTCGTCTTGAGGTCTTCCCTTCTCTACACGGCTGCTGCATCTTGCTTCTCCACAAATCGGTCCTCCGAAGCACTTGGAACTTCTCCTAACACTTGGGCTTGTCGACCCAGCAGAACCTCACACCCACTCTTTCTCCACTCCACCCTCTTGTCATGACGCATGAACAAATCCCCTCTCTCCAATTGCTCACACTCTGGCGGGATAGTAAAGAGCTTGCCGCCTACTTTGATCACTGTATTGCAGTCTCGGGAAGCCTCTCCTTCTGCCATCATCAGCACAGATTCTCCTTCCAAAAAGCCTGCTGCTTCACTCAATTCCACCCACTCCCTCGGATCACGTCCAGTTAACCTCAACGCTTCCGCATGAAAAACATTTCCCTTCTGTGAAGGCATCACCAAACTGGGGAACGAAGTTGCTTACACCACATCTTCCATCACACTTTGTCGTACTGCTTCTACACCATCTCCACGGAGAGGCCACTGGGGCACGTGGCCATATGGCGGCAGATCACTCGAGCATCCATCGGCAACACACCAAGCTCCTTCCACGACACAACT
The DNA here is from genome assembly GCA_023375785.1 of Penium margaritaceum. Classification (NCBI taxonomy): domain Eukaryota; kingdom Viridiplantae; phylum Streptophyta; class Zygnematophyceae; order Desmidiales; family Peniaceae; genus Penium; species Penium margaritaceum. Next base: position 49,256 of record SZWC01017692.1, on the reverse strand, counting down.
TTGCCTAGTGCAGCTGCATGTACCTTTGAAGCGTTCACGTCCCAAAACTGTCAAAAAGTGTCCCCGTACTCATCTTCCACCACTTCACCCAATCTGTAACGGTCCAGAGGAGGCATGGCCGCCACTTGTTGCATAGTATATCCTGTTGGTGGCGTCTCCAAGGGTAAGCGCTCTTCACAAATCCTCCTTGTTCTCATCTTTCTAGCCTTCTCCAAAGCCTCATCCACCTCAGTGCAATACTTCTTTTCTGCGTCATCTTCCATGTATCTTCTTGACACACTTGGTACCCTTAGCGTACTTGACCTCTCGTAACAGTCACTGGGCCTGGGAAGCTGGGGAATTCTGCGAGCAACGTCGCAGAATCTGCTGGCAGGCAGCCTGAATTCATCGTCCGCCTTCTCCTTTCCCCTGCGGCTCCTGCCACACTTGCTCCATCGCCTCCCACTTCTAGGGGAGACGGTGACGTACCACCGGAATCATGACTACCGCAAGCTTCACTACCAACTTCCTCCATGTCTCGCCTGCATTACACGGTACACGGACGTCATACTGGAGACGGGCGTGTCAACTTGTTCTCAAATATGCGACGTGTGGCCGCTTCAAGACGCCGCTCCTGAACCATTCCGGCCGCTCTAGAGCCAGTGCGGCTGCTCCCTGCTCACCACACTGAACCACACTTGTGGAACCCTTGCACAAATGTATGCACTGCTGAACGTACTCGACCACAGCCATGAACCGAACCCTGCCCCTGCTCGAGTACGAACACCACCCAATACATTTTGTGTTTCAACACTTTCACACCAAAATTCTCTCAATGTCACCCAATATGTAACATTCCCGGTTCACAGTACCCTCATGTCATGTTAAATGTATTACAGTTTGGAATCCCTCTTTCCAGTCATTTACTATTGCTTCTTTGACTATGTATACTATGTAACCCATTACACCCTTTTGTGCAACTTTCCGCTTATTTTTCTTTTTCTCAACGCGCAAACCCCCTATTACGATGTAGGGTTTTATGTCTTGCGCGGACTCCACCCATACAAAACATAAAAAAACCCTAAATCGTAATAGGGGATTTGCGCGTCGGAAAAAAAAACAAAAGGGTCATCGCTCCATTGCGATCTCATGAGGGAGTGATGGTCGTGATTGAGCGACAGTCACATGACCCTCGTTGCCATGCTCGCTCAGCGCAGCATGTGGCTGATCGAGCATGGCGAGCGAGGGCCGGATACCTCGTTCCTTCTTTTAAACAGGTGGGTATGATGTGTCAGAATTTGGGCATGCCAGCTTAATAGTGCGCGCGGTGCGGGTATCCCAGCTATTAGGCCCGAGAAATAATCATGATTGAATGCCTCAATCAGTATGGTAAGAGGAAGCAAATGAATTGACGGTGAATGGTGTTAACAGAGCATGAAAAAAATTTCCTGTAGGACTTCATGCAACAAAATCTTTGGGATCGTAGCCCTGAACTTTGGATTCTGACATGAATTTGGCATAGTCACAGGCCGCCACTTGCTGGAAGTCCTTGTTGAAAATGCCCCATCCTGCCACGCGCCATACATAATGTACCATGTCCTTGTTGCTGCGTAGGTGGGCCCAGCTACAAAGTATCCATCCAATTGCCACATCTTTAACGTGGCGCATGCCTAGATTGACATGCACTGCCTCCTCAAGGTGCTCACCCACCCTGGGTGAGTAGCCTTTGCTGACCTCACCCTTGAATGGCTTCTGCAAGCCATCGTCACCAGGCTACTGCTTTCTGGTGTAGCCGGCTGGGATGTTAATGGGCTGGCACTATGGATAGCACTTGTAGAGCCATGCCTTGAATCCCTCACTCGCTTGAGGGTGCTAGGCATCCAAGATGAGCAACATCTTAGTTGTCTCATGGTCGTGGCTATAGTCATAGTACACTTTGATGTATGATGGCTCCAACACCATGGAAAAACACTGTATTGTCTCATTGAGTGATCTCCAATGGTTCAGCGTATGAGTGAAGTGCCACTAGATGATATTGTGGAGGAACATCTGCATAGTTCCCTTAGTGGTGACTGTTGTTATAGTCTGCATTAAGTGTAAAAATTTCTAGATCCGATCAACCACCACAAGGATTAATTCAAATCCCTCCAGGGTGACGGGAAAATACGTTACAAAGTCCATGGATATGTCCAACTATAGTCCTCTGGGTACTGGTAGCAGTTCAAGCAAACCCGGGGATTTGGTTTGTCTTCACTTATTCTATTACACGTTGCATGTCTGGAAGTGATTTGCAACATAAGTTTGCATATTGTCCCACCAGTAGTACCTCACAAATTATTTTAGCATGTTTTCCTTGAATGCAGTACAATGTCGGAGTTTGGTCCTTGTGAATGGCATGCTATTGTCTTGCCTATCGAGATGACTATTGAAAAACAATTGCCCCTCCGCATGCCCAAGTGCGGCGCCGGGAGGCACCGACGAGCCGCCAGAAAGTGATAACGCCGCTCCGGCGGATCTGGCGACTCGACAATTGCTCTGATCCTCAAATGGAGGATTTCCCCTTAAAGTTGACAAGTTTTTGAATCCGGTGGAAGTTGTTTCGCCGGAATTGGACAAGTATCGAGGGAGATATGGCCTTCCAAAGTTGGGGTGTGCGCAACGGCTCTGGGAGCCGGCTGCGACTCAAAATCCGGTCGATAATCGAACGGATCAAGTAACAAAAACACCATCTGGAGAAAATGCTCCGATAGGCCTGCAGAGGCGTCCGGTGGATGATCCGCCTGATCAGGTGGATCATCCACCGGATCCAGGAGTGCAGGTTGTTACTGAGGGACTTAGCCAAAATCTTGGCTCGACGTCCGAAACTCAGTAGTACGTTTTGTTACTCGAGGACTGACTGCAAGTCCACAGACAGGTTTCGAACCTCGTCACACTCCATCACCAAACACGACCCAAAGGTGGGTAGGGTGTGTGGAAACAGTGCAGGGGACCCCCACACCATGTGCAATGGGATATGCGCCTTGGGAAAGGCGCTTCGCACGTGAACGAAGGCGCCACTACGAGTGGCGGCGTCAGGCTTCTGTGGTGGATGAGACCTGCGCTTTGGCAAGCATAACCTGAGCTACGCTTGGCCAAATTGCGCGCAGTTTTGTGCATTTGAAAGCTCATGACTAGCCCTATAAATGTTGTGATCATGTCCATGTTCCAAAACTAACGCAAAACGACGTTATTCCCTTCGCAAACTGACTGTCTCTAAATTCCTGCTCACATAGCGTGAGGCGACCAGAAAGCTCACGCTCAGTCTCAGATTCGCACAAAACCAGTAGACGTGAACCACTAGAGACGATCAGACAAACGTCGGGACCGCACCACGCGCATCTCATCCTGACAAAGGGTTATGGGCCCACGGGTCTGATACCCTCCAACGTTCACGTATTTCGCAGCGCACGGGAGCGTCATCTTGGACGTCGCCGTGAAGTTCTGAGAACTCGTCGGAGTAGCAGCTGCGCACATGGCACAGAAGGAGACGCAGCCCATTCAGAAGTATGCGGGCGGCCCGGGCTTTGGGCTATGGAGGTGGCAGTTTGAACTGCACCTCTCGCAGAAGGGGCTGCTGGATGTCATGTTGGGAAAGGAGGTGCTCACAGAGGCGACTGCTACGGACGCGGAGAAGCAGGCCTTAGAAAAGAAGAACACGGAGGCGGTCATGCTCCTAGTGTCCGGGACAGCCGAGTCGCAGTGGGGCTACTTCCAAGGCTACAAGCTGGCAGCCAAAGCTTGGCAAAAGCTCTGTGCCATCCACCAATCCAAGTCGCTCGCGAACAAAATCTTTGCGATGAAGCGGCTCCTCACGGTGAGAATCGAGGAGGGAGATGAAGTCATCTCCGCCATGCAGCAGATCGAGTCGCTCGCCTCGCAATGCAATGACGTGGGGTAGAAGATCGACACGCAGCTGCAGGCAATGGCCCTCCTCATGGCCCTACCTGACAGTTGGGGCCCACTCATCACCGTCCTCGGAGAATGGTCAGAGGACAAGCTCACCTATGGCGCGGTCGCAGTGTATATTCGCAACGAGGCGCAGCGACGCAGCTGCGGGGAGTCCTCGTCTTCCTCATCGGCCCTTGTCACCAAAACGCGGGGTGGCGGAAGCGGGAGCCGAGGAAGTGGCGGAAAGGGCGGCGGCAAGAAGGGCGCCAAGAAAGGTGCGTGCTGCAATTGCAACAAGGAGGGCCATTGGGCTCGTGAGTGCCCGGAGGAGGCGAAGACCGGCGGCAAAAACAGCAAGGGCAGGTCTCTCCTCAATGGCAACAAGAACCAATTCCTCAAGAAGGCCAAAAGGCGGTGCCTGGATTTTGAGGCCGAGGAGCACACCCAAGTCGAGAAGGTGGGGTTCGTCACCTACGAGAAGTCCTCCATGTCAATGGTGGTCGCGAACGACAAAGTCGAGCCGGCGGCCGGCCAAGGCGACGTGGAGGTGGAAGTCGTGGTGGGCGGTAAGAAGGAGCTGTGCACAATCCGTGATGTGCAGCATGTCCCTGGCCTGGCTGACATCCTGAGTGTCAGCCGCTTGACGGACAAGGGGTATGAGGTACTCTTCCGCAGGAAAGGCGCAGTGGTGCGCATCGACGGCGACGGCGAGGTCGTGCTGGGGACGAAGCGCAAGGGCGGTCTCTACATTGTGGAGACGAAGGTGGTCCCCGCGGCATCCGACGCAGCAGATTTGCAAGAGCGCGTCGTCAACATGGCCAAGGGAGGGCGCGCTGATCTGGAGCTCTGGCACCGATGGTTGGGGCATTCGGCGCCTGCAACTATTAAGGAGAAGGCGAAGTGCGACATGGTGTGTGGCCTCATCATCGACGGTGTAGACGCAGCATCAGATGCAGCAGCACACAAAAAGTGTGAGCCTTGCATTTTGGGCAAGGCGCGGCGCAAGCCGTTCAACGAGAACGCGGCTCGCGCAAAGGACCTGCTGGAGGTCGTGCATAGCGATGTGTGCGGACCATTCAAAACACCATCAAACGGCGGTTTGAGATACTTCGTCACCTTTATTGACAACTGCAGCAGGAAGCTCTACGTGTACTTCATGAAGCGGAAAGGCGAGGTCATGGACCGGCTGAAGGAGTATGTCGCAACAATGGAGAGGCAGACTGGTCTGAAGGTCAGAGCGTTACGCAGCGACAACGGCGGAGAGTACGTGGGCTGCAGCGGGTGGATGAAGCAGCAGGGTATCAAGTGGGAACCCACTACGCCGTACTCGCCATAGTCCAACGGAGTGGCGGAGCAGGCGAACCAGACGCTGCTCAACATGGTGCAGACCATGCTTGTGGATGCGGGGTTACCGCGAGGCATCTGGGCAGAGGCTGTGCGGACAGCGAGCTACACCATCAACCTCACCCTACCAGCAGTGCTGAAGGGTAAGAAGGCTGGAAAATGCCGCAGGAGGTTTGGAGCGGGCGCAAGCCAAACGTGGCACACCTGAAGGTGTTCGAGTGCAAGGCGCACCCGATGGTGCAGGCGGCGCAACGACGCGACAGGAAGCTGGAATCGCGGGCAAAGCCGTGCTTGTTCCTCGGCTATGAGAGTGCACAAAAGGCGTATCGGCTCTGGGACCCATGCACTCAAGAGATCATCCACAGCCGTGACGTCGAGTTCGACGAGCAGCAGAGCTTCAGCAGCAGCAGCAACGACATGAGCGTTGGGAACACTCCAAAACAGGGGGAGTGGTTCCAGCTCCTTGACTACAAGGAGGAGCCGGTGGACGCGGAGGTCGAGGATGTGGCGTCGGAGCACGGCGGTGCAGCAGGTGCAGCAGCCGACGCGGAGGACTCCGACGACGATGCAGCTGGGCTGGAGATCCGGCGGAATGATCCATCGAAGGAGGCACCGCGGGTGCCGAAGCGCGCACTCCCGGCGGAGTTCGCGTCGGGCGTCGGAGAAAAATTCTCCGGACGCGCCGCCCGTCCAGATGATGGTTCACCGGAGCGGGAGGAATCCTCGGGAAGCCGTCCGGTCGATGATTCACCGGAGCGGGCTGAGTCGGAAGGATTGCAGCAGAGCGACGAGACGCCGCCAAGACTGCCACGCCGCAGCGGAAGGCAGCGGAGAGCGGGGAAGCGTTTCGACGCAGGCACCGGTCGATGGATCGGCATGATGCGGTGCATGCTGGCTGCATCAACGGAGCCGACGACCGTGCAAGAGGTACTTGCGCGGCCCAAGGGAAAGTAGTGGGACGCCGCCATCAAGTCGGAGTTTGCGTCCATTGCAGAAAACAACACGTGGCAGCTAGTTGACAGGCCGAAAGACGCCAAGGTCATCGGCTCCAAGTGGGTCTTCAAGACCAAGTTCACGAAGGAAGGAGTGGTTGACAAGTACAAGGCGCGGCTCGTGGCAAAGGGGTACGCACAGCGTAAGGGCGAACACTACAATGAGACATTCGCCCCTGTCGCCAAGTTCACAAGCATCCGGGCGATCCTTGCGGTTGTGGCCGCGAAGGACATGGAGCTCCACCAGATGGATGTAAAGACGGCCTTCCTCAATGGCATCATTGACAAAGAAATCTACATGGAGGTGCCAGAGGGGGTGGAGGCGCCGGAGGGTAAGGTGTGCAAGCTGCAGAAGTCCTTGTACGGGCTGAAACAATCGCTCCGATGCTCATACCAACAGATGGACAGCTTCATGGCACAACTTGGCTTCAAGCGCAGTGAGGCGGATCACAGTGTGTATGTGCGGTGCAGCAAGAAGCTCCATCAGATTGTTGTACTATACGTGGACGATCTGATCTTGTGCTCCTCAGACCTGCCAAGCCTACAGCAGCTAAAAGAGCAACTAAGCAGCAGGTTCAAGATGTCGAACATGGAGGAGCTGGACTTCTACCTCGGGCTGAGCATAACGCGGAACCGGAGGGCGCGCACGCTTGAGTTGGGGCAGGCCAAATACGTGGCCGAGGTGCTGAAGCGGTACGGCATGGAGGACTGCAAACCAGTGTGCAGTCCTGTCTCCACGACCTGTGAACTGAGTGCGACAATGGCGCCGCAAACAAAAGACGAGCGGGAGGATATGAAAGGGGTGCCCTACCAATCGGTGGTGGGCAGCCTCATGTACGCCATGGTGGCGACTCGACCGGACCTGGCCTAGTGAGCAGGTACGTGGCTGATCCAGGGCCACTACACTGGCAGGCGGTCAAGCGCATCCTCTGCTACCTGCAGGCGACGCGGCACGCGCGCCTGAGGTTTGACGGCAAGGGGCGGGCGGACCCCTTGCGTCTGGTCTGCTACACGGATGCAGACTACGCTGGGGATGTGGACAAGCGGAAGTCCACATCCAACTACGTGTTCTTCCTCACTGGTGCAGCGGTCTTGTTGTGCAGCAGCAAGCAAGACTACGTCGCCACCTCCAAAGTGGAAGCAGAGTACATCGCGCTGGCCGAGGCGGTCAAGGAGGCGGTGTGGCTCCGTGGATTGCTGGGGGAGCTGGGCGTGCCGCAGCTGGAGCCTACGATGGTGCAAGAGGACAACACCCGCTCCATCTCGCTGACCAACAACCCGACGCAGCACAGGAGGACAAAGCACATCGACGTGCGTTATCACTACACACGGGACATGGTCGAGAAGGGGCAGGTGGTGCTGCAGCACTGCAGCACGCACAACATGCTTGCGGATTGCTTGACTAAGGCGCAACCCGCGGACCGGCACGCGATGAGCGTGGCCGGACTTGGGATGACCAGCTATGATGGGCTGCAGGGTGCAGCGGAAGATGAGTGAGAGCAAGCAGGAGCAGCGGGCATGGCAGGTGCAAGGGGGAGAATGTTAAGAAAAATTGCCCCTCCGTATGCCCAAGTGCGGCGCCGGGAGGCGCCGACGAGCCGCCAGAAAGTGATAACGCCGCTCCAGCGGATCTGGCGACTCAACAATTGCTCTGATCCTGAAATGGAGCATTACACCTTAAAGTTGACGAGTTGATGAATCCGGTGGAAGTTGTTTCGCCGGAATCGGACAAGTATCGAGGGAGATATGGCCTTCCAAAGGTTGGGTGTGCGCAACGGCTCTGGGAGCCAGCTGCGACTCGAAATCCAGTCGATAATCGACCGGATCGAGTAAAAAAAATACCATCTGGAGAAAATGCTCCGATAGGCCTGCCGAGGCGTCCGGTGGATGATCCGCCTGATCAGGTGGATCATCCACCGGATCCAGGAGTGCAGGTTGTTACTGAGGGACTAAGCCAAAATCCTGGCTCGACGTCCGAAACTCAGTAGTACGTTTTGTTACTCGAGGACTGACTGCAAGTCCACGGACAGGTTTCGAACCTCGTCACACCCCATCACCAAACACGACCCAAAGGTAGGTAGGGTGCATGGAAACAGTGCAGGGGACCCTCACACCATGTGCAATGGGATATGCGCCTTGGGAAAGGCGCTTCGCACGTGAACGAAGGCGCCACGGCGAGTGGCAGCGTCAGGCTGCTAAGGTGGGTGAGACCTGCGCTTTGGCAAGCATAACTTGAGCTACGGTTGGCCAAATTGCGCACAGTTTGGTGCGTTTGAAATCTCATGGTTAGCCCTATAAATGTTGTGATCATGTCCATGTTCAAAAACTAACGCAAAACGACGTTATCCCCTTCGCAAACTGAGTGTCTCTAAATTCCTGCTCACATAGCGTGAGGCGACTAGAAAGCTCACGCTCAGCCTCAGATTCGCACAAAACCAGTAGACGTGAACCACTAGAGATGATCAGACAAACGTCAGGACCGCACCACGTGCATATCATCCTGACAATGACCTGCTATGGCATCATCTTGCCATCCATGGCCGATGCCATCAGCACTGTCGCCTACCTCTTGTGTTCCTTACTACAAACCTTTACCTCTGATGATCCATCAAGGGCATAGGTGTGGCAAGGGTTAGGCACCAGTTTTACCCCTGTATGATCAGGTTTGATGATGAGGTGGACGGGATACGGTACAAAATCCAGTGCAGCAGTACCTGGATGACACGCGGTCTTCCCAATCATTTGGCAGCTTCTGCGAGGGAGATATATCGCAATGCCATGTCTAGTTCAACTCTGTTACCACAAACTTGTGGCATCATGAGCCACTAAACATTTTGTTCACATGCTTGCCACTGATGGAGAGTCCGTGGTCTTTGGAGATGTGGGTGACCTTCCAAATGGTGGCGCTACTAAGGGGGGTGTCGCGTTCCCGCATCAGTTCACGCCTCCTGACAATGTCATTCTAGAGCGTTGGATGGTCATACAAGTAGGACTTCCGGCTGCAATTTCTCTGCACACGTGACTTTGTCTTCTCGGCCTCCTCTATGGGTCATGGTGGTACATGCGTCATGACAAGAGCAGATGCAGGTCGCAAGCGAGTCATCCAAGGCTCATACCAGCCCTTTATGGTGTTGTACGTCAGCTTCACGTGGATGGAAAAGCCAGTTGGTGTACGGTAGATCGCATGTAGCCATGCGATTTCTTGGGTGATGCTGCCATGATGCTTCTCGACTGCTGCATGGATGACTGCTACATGGTCTAGGCCATACCAGTCGGTGCACTTGCCCCTCTTGGACGTAGGAGCAGTGCATGTTGATGTCTCAAGTGACAGGGGATGCCAAGAAAGCGGGTGTTTTGCTTGCTTCTTTGCCCACTTTAGCCTCCGTGTCAGCTTCTAAAACCTCGTCAGCTTTGAGCTCCACCATGATGGTCTGTACTGCCAAAGTGTCAGCGGCAACCTCTACAGTAACCTCACAACGCATGATGATTCCAGTGATGGCAACTTTTAGGTGGTCCCAATCATCTATGTGCTCGTCCTCCTCAGCGTCGTTTGCAGAAACATTGTCTTTGGGTGCACTGTTGACAACGACATTAGTGCCAGTGCCAGTGCATGCCAGGTTTTTGATGGGCTATCGGTCATCATCATCGGAACCGTTGAAAAAAATGACGCGGACCCATTTCCTTGGGAGATTCTCATTCCACAGTGAGAGACCAAAGGACTCCTTGGACACCTTTGACATTGGGACAGCCCTCGATGTTTGGGGAACAGACGGAGGTAGGACAAGGGGATCTTCCGCTGATGCCCAGATCCAATACATCATTTTACAACAGGCTTTGGCACGGATAGAGCATGCTGGACATTCTTGCAAAGCTCGTTGGCTGAAACATGTTAAAAAGTGCTCCTGCCATGGATGCCATTTGCAGTTTTCCTGGTTAAACGACTAGAGAGTGGTTGGATGTCTGATCTGATTGCAGATTTGGACTCCTTCAATTTGGCCGTGCAGTTTCAAGCTTTCAGTTGCTCGATTTGGTTGAGAATTCAGAAAGTTAGCCCCATCCGAAGTTTGGGTGTTCCGCGGGTGGAATCTGGGTATCTGTCCAGGGTGACGGGGTACTCCATCGCCGGTGGTCTGTGTTCAGCTCCGACTGGCTCCATAGACCCCAAGGCCCTAGAGGAAGAAACCAGGGAGGTCCCCTGGACTAGTGCAAGCCGCCCTTTGACTCGCCAATCAAGAGAGGTGCTTCGAGCCGTCGTCGGCTCATGTCGGAGACGACTCACGTCGGTGGCAACCAAAGGCGGCTCCACCAAGGGTTGCTTGGATGGGCATAGCAGGGGCTATACTGCTCCGTTTTGAGCTTGCTTGGATGAGTTGGAAAGCTCATATCAAAGGCTTTAAGAATCTGATGTAATCTCACTGAAACAACTAAGCATTGATTATTCTCAGTCTTTTTCAGTTTCCGCAATCTGTATTCTGCCAGAATTCTGCTCCCTTGGTATTGTGGCGACCCAGAGCACACACCTCCCTTGGAAGTCTCTTTGCACTAAGTAGTCGTGGAAACTTAGGTAGTCCAGGGCACACCAGGAAATCATTCGTGACAAAACATTGCTGAAGAAAGAGATAAGGCGAGGTGTTTTTAACACAGTGAGTTGTGGGGGTGGCAGTGCCTCGTCGAAATGCGCGAGCACCACTAAAACCTTCACCAACTGCTGCGAACGTTGTTGGCAAGGACAAGGGTGGCTGAACAAATCATAAAATGAAGTGTTAAATGTCAGCCCAACGGTGGACATGAGTTGGGCGCCAAAGACATTGAAAAAACGGGTTGAAGTGTTTTGAATAAAATCATACATGTATATCAGCTTTAAAACAAATTTACAAATACAACCCGAACTTGTTTTATTTCATTTATGTTTGAAAACTTTATCAAGAGATGCATGAAATTTGATTGAACTGTGTAAATTCATTTTATCACAAAACTAAAGAACACTTCAGTTTTTAAGTAGAATTTAAAGACTAATCAGGTATTAACACAGATCCCATACCACACACCTTTAATTACACACCAAGTATGGGAACCAGATTTGCAGTAGTAGAAGATGTTGGGGTTTGAGTATAAGGTGTTGTAGTTGGCGGCGCGCCAAGTGGTAGAGGTATGACTTGGATGAAGTTGAACCACAAGGTGACCGCCCTGAGTACCTTTTTACTGAGGGAGCTCAGTGATGACATACTTTACATGTTTTCAAAGTTCAAAATGCTGGAGGAAACACTAGGAGAGCTGCATGGGAGGTCCTACAGTTCAAGAGAACTCTGGATGGCTTGTGATAGGCAGGTTGTTCTGAGAAGTGAAGACATACTTGTCTTCGTGAACTGGACAACCTCAAGTAGTCTCTGGAGCCACCTCAAGTGCTCTTGTCGTTGAGGTTGCATGCAGCTACATAATGACCTGGGTGGTATCATAACCACCCACAGCATCTTAAGGATCTCAGGAAAGCTGAGAAGTCACCACGAAGTTGAAGGGTCACTGGCCGTTGAAGGGTGACCAGGCAGCTGAAGGATGACGAGGGTCCTATTTTTTTGGTAGCTGAGTGGTAATGAATCAGTTAGAAACTGGAATACTTACCACTCTAATCTAAGTAAAAAGAGGATATGAGCCAGGTTTCTCTCCAAGAAATCCCCAAAGGAATTTTAGGGTTTTGTCTAAAGGAAGATTTAAGCGGAAGCCCGGTCACCAAAACTGGTATTTCTCAATACCCTCCCTTACTTGAAAATGGTTGCGGAGGTTAGAGGTAGAGAGATTCCATAATGGTAACATGGAGACACCTTTGCCTTGGGGACAATCCCACCAAAGAGGGCAGGTGGGGCCGTGGGATGATCGCGCATGTCTCCCCTAAGCCTTGGGTATCCTGGTTTACCCAAGGACGGAGGACATTTTTCTCTCTCTCTCACAGATAGCTCCCTGCCCATCCCCCGGGTAACCCGAATCCCAAGGATCAAGCCGAACGTGCCCCTGGTTTCCGGTCCATATGTGACCGGAACACAATTTTTTGCGGGACGGATGCAAATTAGATGTCTCTTCCAACAGGTCCCAGACGACGCTCCGACCCAAAATGGAGCCGGCCGGTCGCATTTCACGATGTCCTCCTCCACCCTTCGCCGCTGATTTTTGACACCTTGCAAAAGAAAAGGAAAATGCACCGCCAATGCGGCATCTCCCTACCACAGTGCGATGTGCGTGAGCAACGCAAACGGGTTTTCTTTTCTCCTCACATCCGGACTCGTCGAGCGCCGTGCAACCAGCTTGCCTAGCTGCCTCACTTCCAACCCGTGTCATGTCCTCAGATACCAAATTCTTCTTAGGAGCTGGCTGCAGGTGAGCTTCCGCTTCATGCACTAGGGCCCCAGACAGTGTGCAGGTCACCACAATCCAGCCTACCACTAGCCAAGACGTGAGGGATCCTATCTCAATCGTATTAGATGCAGGATTCTGTTGAGCGAGAGGAGTGGGGAAGGTGGGCTTGGAGGTAAACACACAGACTTCTACAATGTGGGGGGAGCCTGGAGAGGAGGAGGTGGGCTTCTAACGCGCGACAGGAGCCTATGGTGGACCTGGAGATAGGTTTTCAGGCTTCTATCACAGAAAGGGAGCCAGAAGTGTGCCTGAGGAGAAATGTCAACAAGACACCTATGCAAATGAGGGTCCAGTGGATCAGGTGAGTTGAGTGACGTTGAAAGAAGTCCCTTTTTTACTTCAATTGGGGCTACCTCAGAGATGAAGGGATTGGTTGGGTGCAAGAGGGGAAGGGATCCACAAGGGACGCAAGGGAAGGGGAGATTTTGTTGCTTGCTTACCGTTTTAGTGGTGTGTGCATATGGGAGGGGCAGTTCTCTTCTCTTGTCGACAAAATGGTGTATGGTTTTTGCACATGAGCTGATTTCAGTGCACACGGGTGTGCAGAGATGGCACTGCTCACTAGCGTGCATGAAATAATGTTTTTGCAACCATGCTTGTGCGGCATGTGGGTAGATTGCATCCAAGAAGTAATGCTCGTAATTTCAAGTGCTCGTTTGTGATCGTTCTTTTGTTCCAGAGGAAGATCTTTCAATACACCCTAGTCCACAAATGTGCAGTGAGATGCACACACATGGACTTCTAAGCTAGCGGTCACACATATGGGTGCAAGCCACACAAATGGACTGACTTCTGAGCACAGCGTACGGTTTTGGGTGCACACAAAGTGCACCAATGTGTAAGCAATTCTGTGTGTACTTTTTTTGGCTCGTAGACACGTATTTGTATGAGCTTTTGCTATGAGGATATGTGTGGCTGCACACTTGTGTGTGATCATGTGTGCACACAACTTCGAACACATGTGCGCAATGCACGCACTTCAAAGTGTTAAAACACTGTGCTCATGTTCTCCATCCTCATGTGTGTGCTGAAATTGCACACATGTCACACAAAGTTAATAGTTTTCTCTTCTGAAAAGAGTGCTTCGTTTGCTCTATTGTTAGCAAAACGTCATGGAGGATCACAAAGGCCAAGCGGTGGTTGTTCAGTTTGTCGGCTTGGATGATCAGAGGCAGCTTGACGTAAATGGCATAGAGATACGTGATAGGGATGTAGTCTCCACGATGTTGGATTGTACTGTCCGTGCAACAGTGCTCCATAAGATGGGAGAACGCTACGTAAAAAAGAAGTCAAGATCTTCGTGGCTTAGTTTGAGAACCACACTCTCTTTCCGATCCCCCACAGCAAGCACGTCATCCAATGCGTCCACTATCGAATGACGTATGACACGTCGCCTGGGTCAAGAACCAAGAATCTTGTCACACTCAACAATTCTAAGGCTCTCAGTGATTTCCTTCAACACGCAAAGGCGTGTGTGGAGCAGGCATATGGCTAGAAGTTAGGGGACAATGCAGTCTACAATATACACATGATGATACTCACAAAGGATCTGTAGACGGAGGATCATTTCCTTACTTTCTTGTGGTAAAGATGATGTGGAAAAGGCAAGCTAACCACCTGTTTTGACTGTTCTTTGTCATGATTCAACTTCTTTTGTGACAGTGGTCCACATGTTTGCAAAGAGACCTCATGTCTCAATATGTGTGTACTTCCACATTCCTTACATACTCTCAAGATTGACATACACACATGTGCAGACCAGTGGGTTAGAAACATTCTGAAAACATGTGTAAATCCACAATGAGCTGACAAGGTAAATTTTCTGTTTGTGTTGTGCATTTGGAATCTCTGCTCATTGTTTTTCATTGCCAGAGCACCATGGAGGAGCCACCTGACAACCAGTTCAAATCACATGCCAATGAGATAACAATCCCTATTGACGGCCTGGATAGCAGAAAACTTTTTGTTTTCAGGGAAGAGATATTTTAGATACTAAAATTTAGCGTAAACTATTGTTGGAAGTTGACCTCGCAACACTTCGAACGGTAGAGCAAGCTGTTGACGGCATACCCGTGGGAGATGAAGGGAATGAGGGGCTTGAGGTGAAGGATGTTGATGAGGATGTAAGAACAAAGGAGGATAACGTATGAGACTTCAGTGCCGGGATCACTCAAGGCATGAGGGGAGGGTTGTTGAATGAAGCTATCACAACCATACCTCGTAGGAAGACGGAGTCCAACACCAAGCAAGACAAGAATTTTGTATCTTGGTGTAAGTATTTCATTCTATGTCCGATCCTGCATGTTGAACGTGTCGCTCATTACATTCAGTATCAAAAGACACATGATACATCACCTGGTTCAAGGGCTAAGAAGATGGTGACAATGAACACGTTCAAGGTAGTCCATGATGCTCCGAAGAATGCTAAGGAGAGCCTTGAACAGAATTATGGCTGGAATTTGGAGAATGACTTACACAAGCATCCTTACATCAAGACAGTTGCAAAGGTGATGCATAGAAGGGATCCGGAAGCATGGAGGGCAAAGGGTTTATGATCCACAAAGAAACACCATAGAAGATTTCATGTATCCAGAGGAGTATGAGAAGTCAATAAAAGCAGTCAAGGAGAAGGGCTACTTCGAGGAACCCCTCCTCAGGGTATGCATCCCTCTTCCAGGTCATGTGGCAGGCTCTGTACAGGGGTGAGAATACTCGTAGAGCCACACTTAGTGACCTCTTCTTGATGAATCTGCCAGAGATAGTTGTGCAACCAAGTGAGTGCACCGCAGTGTGTGTACTCTCATGACAAGGGAAGGCTAACCAGCTTGGTCGCAGCAAGTACACATTCCTCTTCAAAGGCCAAGACCTAGAGCGATGTGCCATCGGAGTGCTTGCACAGTCGCTTGTCTTCCGGTATCATGTGAAGAAGAGGAGCATCGAGACTTCATGAGAGAAGGATGGTACGTAACTTGTGCATTCATTTTGTATCATTTTCCAGGTTCCCTCATTATGTGCTGTAACATGTTGCATGTTTGCTCATTAGAATCCATAACATGTTCCATGTTTCCTCATTAGACTCTGTTTTGATGCAAGGAGAAGATTCTTCTGTGGCCAAAGAGTATCCGTTTGAGGATGGAGGATCTCACAAATCAAGCACAAAGGGATAATATCAAGGATGTCTTCAGAGTTGTGGGAGTGCAAACCATGAAGGCTATGCATGCTTTCCGTCCTTCGGAACCTTGTTCGCTACCTTCCATGGCTGTGAACAAAGTGACATAGCCGTAGCCAGTTGGTGGAACCTTGTTCCACCAACCGGCTGGATGACACGCAAGTCTTTTGTTACGTAGGCCTTGTCTGCATGGATGTAAACCTTGTTCTCCCTGGATTCCAAGCCGACCGGACAATGTCAGCCAGCGATTGCTTTGCAACATCTTCCCATGGATGGAGTCACAACGTCCAAAGGTGTTCCAGGTACGTTTGTGAGTATTGGTCATTGCTTTTACATCCAGCCTTTGTGCTCTTCTGCAAAATCATGAATCCATGTTCAACTTGCATTTTTGTAGCCTTTTGCACATGAGGAACCTGACACTCCTGACATCAGCACTGAATGTCAAAGTTCCTTCACAAGGTCATCGTTCAAGACTTCTTTGCACCAACAAAAGGACCGACATGGCTACATACTTATGATGTGAGATGCCAACAAGTCACATGGTCATATGAAGCGAGTTTGTGCATGTAGTTGTGTATGAGCCATCTCCACCAATGTATTCTGCTTGCAGCCCCTCATTTGAAGAATTCCCCTAGTGGATGCAAGAGCACCTGCACCGACAAGAGCATGCATGGGATCTTAAAAGGAGCAAAGTCACATTTAAAGACCTCGGGAGCATCGAGACACAGCTGATTTCAAGAGGAGGACACATTCTACAACAGGTGACCAAAGCACTGGACAAGTTCACGGGAACTTGTCCTGAGCCATAAGTGAACTCCGTTATGAAGATCACGCACACTTTGTCTGGTTCATCTTCAAAGAGATGGGTGGTGGAGGGGCTGGTGACAGAGGAACTGCACAGGTTTGATTCAGAGAGAAAGAGTCACCTGCTAGGAACCGCAACGATAACAGACAAGATTCCACTTCTAGAGGTGGTCCACGCCCTAAGGTGACCTCCCCTTCAAATGATGTTCCTTGATACACGCTTTCCCAGGGTGCTCTTCGCACAACACTCTGGTGGCTCAGGCTACAAGCACTCACAGTGCTCAGCGTACTTCACATGTGCAATCTCCATGTGTGGAGAGTTTGACAACTCCAGCAGCAGATGAGCACCCATGACCATCGCTTGATTCATTAAGTCACGAAAATCCTTCACCTTGACAAACCGACAAGTTCCTTCTTGCCAATCACCAAACAGTTGAACCTAAGTATGGAAGAATGGCTTATTCTTTTCTACCTAAGTTCTTTGGACAAACTTCAACATAAAAAAATGACGCAAACGAAGGACGGTTGTGGGGAGAACGTCACCGACTACCAATTCTTGCTTTGATGATTCAGTATGGAGCAGAGTGGTGCTGTGACCCAGACAAGGACTGGCTCAACTACAAGCATGCATGGCATTGAAGGTGTGTTTTAACCCTTTGTGCAAAGCTTCTTTTGTATCCCTCCCCCTACCTCTCCTCCTCTCCTCCTCCCCTCCCCCACCCCCTCCTCCTCCCCTTCCCCCTCCTCCTCCCCCACGCACGCATGCAGTCTGTACATGCCTGTACGTGTGTACGTGCGTGCATGTATTCATCTGGGTATGTAGCTTCATGTGTGTCTGCATATGTATGTACGCATGCACATCCATGTGTTGGTGCAAGTGCATATGTACGTACCTGTGTAGAAGTGTTTGCGAACGTAACATCCACATGAGAATATTCTTTGCATCATTATGTGCAGATCCATGCCCATTGTCATCGAGATCTTGTGGCGCATGGAGAGAAATCTGCAGGTTCATGAGGAAGATGTAGTTGCGGGCCTTGAGTAAAGGTGTGTCGCACTAAGAGGTCCACGGTGCCTCAATTGGTGAAGCATGTCATGAAGACTGCAAACCATTGGTCCTCTGACCGGAAAAAGGACAGGCTAGCGCGGATGAAGCAGGAATGAGGTTCATGGATGCAGGCAACGCATTATAACACTCCAAGGCATATTCCAGAGAAGAATCGCATGAGGGATAGGATATGAGTGGTGCATGATTCATCAGAAATCATTTCATAATTTGCATTCTGTTCATCCACTATGTTTGCTATAGCTTGGATTTCTAAAGCGTGCCTTGGCAAGTGCATTCATTTTGGAACACAGACTTTAGTTCATGTTCAATGTGTGTTGCAATACACCATGGCAATCTCTTTTGTTCTGACATTATGCACATCAATGGTAACAAAAATATTTGCATACACTACAAAACACATTTATGGTGCCGAGAACCATTGGAGAAGCCAAACCCTTCCTAGGGAATTGTATCATACTTCGGACATTCTATATGCCTCAAAAAGTTAAATTCATTTGGTAATGGATGGTCTCCATCAAAATGCAAATGTCCGTATTGACATCGTAATCATGTGCAGGGCATGCTTCCATTGAACAATCATGTCATTTCCCTATACTCTAGCTCATCCACCATGGATGTGTATGATCATGTACTCATGCTCAACATGCTATGTGACTATGTTAAGATTTTTATTGGTGACCTCCAACTCACTTCCACTACCAAGTTTGCCTATGCAAAACAAAGACATCTTATGTGTCGTGGATCGTGTAGACCAAGGTACAACTGTCCACAGAATGGTTTGTCGATGAGTTGTGGTCATCAGAACAGAGGCAACATATTCAAAACTGTTGTTTTAGGTGGCACATAAATGGCATGACCTCTGGCCTTGTTGCACATGCACCACACAGATGCAGGGATTGATGCTTGAGGTTCCAATGTCCAAGAGATGGAACATTGGATTGCTCCCCTTAGACTGCATGCTGCCAGATTTTTATCCGGCATCCCATCTTGGAGGTTTCCCCAGAAATTGAAAGGTGTGGTTCAGATCCTCGAGCGATGAGGATTGCAAGCAATGCTGAGCTCATTGCTTGCTCGCTTTTCAACCCGTTTCTCACACTTAACACCTTATTTACTTGTTGCTTTTCGTTCCATGTGTGTAACTTTTGCCTTTGCATGGGATCTCCACACCATGGCATTCTGTCTCTAGCATGGTTCTCCTAGCTATCGCTTCCCTTGTTACGCTTCTCACTAGGTCTAGCCATCCACAACAACTGGCAATGTGGATACAATGAGAGCCAGGCTTACTGGACTTAAAACTTCTCCAAATCTACATGGTTACATTCATGACGTATTCAATGCTTTCTGGCTTGCACATTCAAATTTGTTTACCTGATGGTGGTGAGGACCCAAGCACTTGTTGGTTGAAACTTGGTGTCACTGGAGACCTATTCCATAGCTTGCTTAACAAAAATCCATCCTGATGTTGGCCCACGGCTTCATCTGAACAAAAAGAGGCTGGAGTAATCCTGGTGGCCTTGTGCGACAAGATTTTTGCAGTTGACAAGTTTCACACAATTTGCAAAAGTTTGCCACGATGCTCTGCATCTTGTCCAACAAGTAATACTTTGTCAGTTTCTTAAGCGTCTTGTCCACACCGAAGTGTCCACCTGGACCTGTGCCGTGAAACTCGTCCAATAGCAGCTGTCGCAGCTCCTTGTTTGGTGGGACGACAACCTGGTGAGTGAATTGCAGTGGCCAGTAGGGGTCGTTGAACCAGAACCTGGTTTTGTCATTCTCGCCAAACTCCTCGTAACCCTTCGCAAGCAGCCTCGCGAGGTATGGGTCTTGTTCGTTCATTTTACCAAAATACGCAAATGTGGCCCACACAAAGTCCATCTAATTCTCTGGTGGAGTCAGAGATTCATACCACGTTCGATTGATCTACTGAAGAGGTCGAATGCCTGTGATTGACGATGTGAGATTGGTGGTGTGAGCTGTTGATCCACCTCCATTGGTATCCTGCTGCCATTTGATGGTCTTTAGATAGCACCACCAACTCAAATCCATGCTACGCAAAAGCAAGACCGTGAATTCAACTCTATTTTTGTCATTGTTCACCCCAACAGCCGTAAAGTACACCTCCAAACTCATCAGCCACATCCTTACCGTCAGTCCTTTTGAGTTCGCATGATCGAAAAGTTCTGAAAGCACTTATCAAATCTGGGATTCACTTGGGAGTTCAAAGTTTCTCTCGGTGAGCATCATCTCCCACGCGCAAACATGTTGTAGCTCCTCCATTGTTGCGTTGGGTTGCTGGAGCACATGGGTGTTGAGGCTCTCGAGCCCTAAAAGCTTTTGGTATAGGTCTTCGTTCGTGGGGGCATGTCGGCTGGTGCCTCCCACCATGCCAGTTCTCTACCCGATGGGCAACAGCAGGGGCGCAGGGTTCACCGAGTCCAAGGTTTTGATCAATGGGTTGGCCTTTGGGGTCATCGGTACTATGCTATTCTGCACAAAACTTTCCCCTGCTTCCTGGTTTTCTTGGAGAGCGTCGTTGATCACGTGCTGCTGATCCGCCATCCCTAGAGTCTTCGTCGGTTACAACTGCTTGTCACTGGGTGGACTTGCTCCATTCAGTGTTGTCATCGCAAGGTTTGTGAACTTCAGAATGGTGGAGATGCAATGAAGATGGTTGCGAAGTTTTCATTTTGTAGACAATGCGTCAGCTGCCCCTCTAGTGCCACTAAGCTCCAATACCAAGTGTTATGCCAAGAGGAACATGGGAGGTTCACAGGGATGATGAGCAGAGCAGACGACAAGTCAAGAATGGGCACAAATGGATACCGTACTAGTACATGAAAGGTTGAGCCAAGAAGTGAAAAACATGAAGACAATGGTTTTGGGAGTTTGATAAACATGTTACGCCGAGTGGAACTTATGTTGTTCACAAGGATGAGGTGCGGGACAAGAGACAATTCAATGATTTGGGACATATGGATGATTTTTATTGAGCAGTAAGTACTTTGGTACTTTGGTGACAAGTTTCGAGTAATTCAAGCACATATATACAATTCCAAGAATGAGAATCAGGCATATATCGGGTCCTCGGCGCTTGAGTCGAGCGATGCATGCGAGGTTGCACCATGAGTGGCTCTTTTGAGAAGCTCTGTCAAGAATTCTCGGTGCTTTGAGAACATTGATGTGATTCTTTTGAAAAGTCTAGCACTGTCGAGAATTCAACCAAACAACGTCAAAACGTCGATAATGTTTGCGGCATTTTTTTTTTTTTCTGGAAGGTGGTCAAAATTGTCAGAAACGTCTAGAACATAATACCGGAGGTTGGGGGAGTTTTCCAAAATGCTCTCGGCCAAACGACGGAAGAATCTTGAGGTCCACGTGTGGTGGGCTATGAGTGTAAAGAAAAAAAATGCCCACTCGTTGAGTCTAGGGACTTGTTTTCGTCAGGGACATAATACTTCTCCCCCTTTTTGCCGTGAGGTCCCGACGCGTTAGCAGACGTAGGCCAATGACAACGGTAGTAGCCATCGATCAGGTGGTCGATGTCTCAGAGGTTATTGTAGGGCTCCCAGCTATTATGTGTAGATTTGTATCCATGCCACTTGACCAGACTCTCGATCATTTTTCCACAGTGTGGATGTTTGAGGATATCTTCAATCACGTACTCCGTATCCCCGTCCTGATCTACAGGAGGTGGAGGTATGATATCTCTGTTTGGGAAGTTCGTGTTGGAGTCTTGGTAGTGTTTGAGTTTGGTGATGTGGAAGACACAATGTATCGCCATTGCTAGATAGGCAAAGTCGAGCAAAGAATGGGGTTTGCATTCGCTCCATCTCAAACGGTTCCAACCAGCGAGATTTGAACTTTGCAAAATCCTCATCTGCGGGGTTTGATGTTTGTTGAGGTGAGGAGGACGCAATTGCAGGCGCAGAACACGTCATCACTGCGATGCTGGGCTGCCACTTGCTTCATGGTTGCTTGAGTCTTTGCAAGGGTCTACAGTGTTTTCTCCAAAATCATTGCAAAGTCCCTACTGTGGATTTTGACTACGAGGATGTTGCTCTGACTCTGTAATCCAGTTGGTGTGGCATGAATTATTCCATACACAGTCTCAGTTACGGTGGAAGTGGAGGATTTGTATGTGACTTTGATATCATGAGGCTTGCATAGAGTGCGGAGGAGTCTTTTTAGCATCTCATTGGTCTGCTCGGTGGTCATCGTCGCGATGAAGTGCGTCATACCCCTCGGCGGTCGCTGGTCGTCTTGTCATGGAATCCATGCTGGTGTTGACCTATGTCTTTGTCGAAATAGGTAGTGGTTGGAGTACACCACGTGGCCATGTCCGACGAGGTTTTTTTCTCTGACAGATGTTGTACAACTTATATAAAGCTGCCATGTTGGTCTGCATCTTGTCCTACCAATAGATATATTCCAGGTTCTTAAGCATCATGTCCTTGCCAAAGAGTCCACTTGGACCTGTGTCATGGCATTCTTCCAGTAGCATCCTTTGTAGTGTTACATATTGCCCCGTGCCATGTCCTAGAGTTGCCGTTTTCAGGATGATGGCTCCAGATCCTCGTACAGTACATGTTTGCATGCATGAATGGATGTTTCAGAAACTAGAGGACATGCTGGAACAGCTGCAATTTGAATCATAGAAATCACCTAAGAATTGAGGGAGTTATGGTCCGTCAAAGTTGGGAGGTGGTGCTGGCTGTCCGGGTTTGGACGGCAGACTTGGTACCGGCCGGAAAAATGATCCGGCGGTGACCAGTTCGACTCCCACCACGCACACCATGGCCGAGGCGCCCCTTGGGCGATGCTAGCAGCAATATCCCATGGTTCATTGGATCCATGTGCGCTTTGGAATGGCGTTATGATACTTCATTGGGGTCCAGGGCGCTTCGGGCGCCCGTCACTCACGCTAGTGCTCTGTCAGGGACCGAGACTCAATAATGTACTCTGAATCGCGTATCGGGCACTACGGTGGTCCACATTGTGCGCGGTTTGGTGCGTTGGAAAGCTTGTGACTAGCACTAAAACTTTGCTGACGTGGTTTTTGTCCAGAAATCAACTCAAAATTGATCCCCATCTCTTCGAACTTTGGGTATTGCTGAATTCCGTCAGAACTCTGCTCACATAGTGTGTGGCAACCACAAAGCGCACATTTTGTCTAAGACTGCTACCGAAAAGAGCTGTGAACCTCAGGACGTGGTCAGGCCACGTTGGAACCACATTTCAACAAAGGGTTATGGGCCCACAGCCCTGACCGGTCCCAAACGTTCACGGCTTCCGCGGCGGATAGGAGGAGCGTCTCGGACAACCTCGATGTCAACATCTGACGACCCAGGTGGCAGAAGCGCAACATGGTGCTGAGAACGGAGTCGCAGCTGATCCAGAAGTATACGGGCGGCTCTGGCTTTGGGCTGTGGATGTGGCACTTTGAGATCTACCTCGGACACAAGGGGCTACTCGACGTGATGAGTGGCACGGAGGTCCTCGACGAGAAGACCGCGTCGGACGAGGAGCAACAGGCCTTTGCAAAGAAAAACACCGAGGCGCTCATGCTCCTGTTGGCGTCTACTGCCGAGAACCAATGGAGCTACTTCCAAGGCAGCACACTCGCTGCCAAGGCATGGAAAAAGCTTTGCACCATCCACCAATCGACGTCACTTGCAAACCGAATCTTTGCGATGAAGCGGCTTCTAACGGTGATGATGGAGGAGGGCGAGGACATCCTCGCTGCCATGCAGCAGATTGAGTTGCTCGCCTCACAATGCAACAATGTGGGGTGTAAGGTCGACTCTCAACTGCAGGCGATGGCCCTCCTCATGGCTCTACCTGATGCAGGCGAGCCCCCTCATTACCGTCATCGGTGGATGCGCGGTGGACAAGCTCACCTATGGCGCAGTCGCCGAGTATATCCACAACGAGGCGCAACGTCGCAGTAGCGACGAGGCCTCGTTGTCCTCATCGGCCCTGGTCACCAAAACGCGTGGTGGCGGTAGTGGCGGCAAGGGAGGTGGCGGAAAGGGTGGCGGCAAGAAAGGCGTCAAGAAGGGTGCATGCCACAATTGTGGCAAGGAGGGCCATTGGGCCCGCGAGTGCCCGCAGGAGGCGAAGGCCGGCGGCAAGGAAGCCAAAGGCAAGAAGGCGCTCCTTAACGTCACCACAAACCACAACCTCAAAGGGGCCAACAGGCGGTGCCTGGATTGCGGCGCCAAGGAGCACACCCAAGTCGAGAAGGTGGGATTCGTCCGCTACACCAAATCTGCCAAGTCTATGGTGGTCGCAAACGACAAATTCGAGCCGGCGGCCGGCCAAGGAGACGTTGAGGTGGAGCTGGAGGTGAACGGTAAGAAGATGTTGCGTGTCATCCATGATGTGCAACATGTCCCCGGCCTGGCTGACATTCTAAGTGTTAGTCCCTTGACGGATAAGGGGTATGAGGTGCTCTTCCGCAAGAAAGGCTCAGTGGTGTGCATGGACAGCGATGGCGAAGTCGTGCTAGAGGCGAAGCACGAGGGCGGTCTCTACATCGTGGAGACAAAGGTGATCCCCGCAGCAGCAGATGCAGCAGATTCACAAGAACGTGCCATCAACTTGGCCAAAGGAAGGGGAGCTGATCTAGAGCTCTGGCTCCGGCGGCTGGAGCATTCGTCGCCCACAGTCATGAAGGAGATGGTGAAGCGCGACATGGTCCGCGGCCTCGACATCACCGATGCAGCAGACGCGGTAGCAGATGCAACATCGCACAAAAAGTGCGAGCCTTGCATTTTGGGCAAGGCGAGGTGCAAGCCGTTCAACGAGAACGTGGGGCGCGCCCAGGACCTGCTAGAGATCGTGCACAGTGATGTGTGCCGACCGTTCAAAACGTCGTCAAAAGGCGGCGTGCAATACTTTGTCACCTTCATCGATGATTGTAGCAGAAAACTCTATGTGTACTTCATGCAGCGGAAAGGCATGGTGTTGGACCGGCTCAAGGAGTGCGTTGCCGCGGTGAAGCGGCAGACTGGCCGCAAGGTCAGAGCGCTACGCAGCGACAACGACGGAGAGTACGTGGGCTGCAGTGGGTGGCTGAAGGAGCAGGGCATCAAGTGGGAGCACACAACTCCCTACTCGCCACAATCTAATGGCATGGCGGAGTGTGTAAACCAGACGCCGCTGAACATGGTGCGGACGATGCTCGTGGACACGAGATTGCGGCGGAACTTCTGGGCGGAAGCGGTGCATACGGCAAGCTACACCATCAACCTGACCCCAACAGTGGTGCTCAAGGAGAAGAGCAGCTGGAAAACACTACATGAGGTATGGAGCGGTCGCAAGCCAAGTGTGGCGTGCCTGAAGGTTTTCGGGTGCAAAGCGTACGCGATGGTGCAGGCGGTACAACGGCGCGACGGAAAACTGGAACCACGCGCCAAGTCGTATCTCTTCCTTGGCTACAAGAGCGTGCTTAAGGCCTACCGGCTCTACGACGTGAGCAAGGAAGAGACCTTCAGCAGCCGTGGTGTTGAGTTCGACGAGCAGCTGACCTACAGCAGCAGCAGCAGTGACATCGCCGTGGTGGACTCTCCGAAGCAGGGGGAGTGGTTCCGGCTCCTCACCAATGAGGAGCCGGCGGACGCCGACACTGACGAAGCGTCTTTGGAGTGCGACGGTGCTGGGGTGCAGCAGAGCGACGGTGCAAATACAGGTGTCGCAGAGGCGTTGGACGCAGCAACCAAAGCAGATGAGGTCGAGGACGCAAACAGAGTTGTCAAGGAGCAGCAACAGGACCAGCTGCCGGCGTCACCAAAATCACCGCGATGCAGCCGAAGGCAGCAGAATGCCGCAAAACGGTACGACGCAACATCGGGCAGCTGGATCGGCATGGCGCGGTGCATGATGGCAGTCGCAGAAAAGCCGAGAACTGTTCAAGAGGTCCTTGCACAGCCTGAAGTGGAGCAGTGGGACGCAGCCATCAAGTCAGAGCTGGTGTCCATTGCCGAGAACGACACTTGGGAGCTCGTGGATCGGCCAAGACGCTAAGGTCATTGGCTCCAAGTGGGTCTTCAAAACGAAGTACAACAAGGAGGGTAAAGTGGAGAAGTACAAGGCATGGCTGGTGGTGAAGGGATTTGTACAACACAAGGGTGAGCACTATGACGAGACGTTCGCCCCCGTCGCCAAGAACATGAGCATCCGGGCGATCCTCGTGGTGGCAGCTGCCAAGGACATGGAGCTGTACCAAATGGACGTGAAAACTGCGTTCTTGAGCGGCATTCTTGACAAGGAGGTCTTCATGGAGATGTCAAAGGGAGTGGACGCGCCGGAGGGCAAAGTGTGCAAACTGTGCAAGTCCTTGTATGGGCTAAAACAGTCACCAAGGTGCTGGTACCAGCACATGGATGGCTACATGGGGCAACTCGGCTTCAAGCGCTGTGAATCTGATCATAGTGTGTACGTGCGGCGCAACAACCAGCTCCATCAGATCGTCGCACTCTACGTGGACGACCTGATTTTGTGTTCCTTTGACTTGCAAGCTCTACAGCAGCTGAAGGAGCAACTGAGCAACAGATTTCAGACGTCTGACATGGGGGAGTTGGAGTACTACCTCGGTTTGAGCAGAACGCAGAACCGGAGGGCGCGTACTCTTGAGCTGGGGCAGGCCAAGTACGTGGCCGAAGTGTTGAAGCGGTACGGCATGGAGGAATACAAACCGGTTGGCAGTCCAGTCTCCACAACCTGTGACCTGAGCGCGGCAATGTCGTTGCAAACAAAAGAAGAGCGGGAGGGCATGGCGGGGGTGCCATACCAGTCCGCGGTGGGCAGCCTCATGTACGCCATGGTGGCGACTCAACCAGACCTGGCCTACGTGGTGGGTCAAGTGAGCAGGTACGTAGCCGATCCAGGGCCACTACACTGGCAGGCGATCAAGCGCATCCTTCGCTACCTACAGGCGACGCGGCACGCGTGCCTAAGGTTTGACAGCAAGGGGAGGACTGACCCCTTGCGTCTGGTCTGCTACACTGATGCAGACTATGCTAGCGACGTGGACAAGCGTAAGTCCACCTCCGGCTACGTATTCTTCCTCGCAGGTGCAGCGGTCTCGTGGTGCAGCAGAAAACAAGACTGCGTCGCCACCTCCATAGTGGAAGCAGAGTACATCGCGCTGGCCGCAGCGGTCAAGGAGGCGGTGTGGCTCCGTAGGCTATAAGGGGAGCTCGGCGTGCCGCAAAGGGAGCCTATGGTGGTACAAGAAGACAACACCGGCTCCATCTTGCTAACCAACAACCCGACGCAACACAAGAGGACGAAGCACATTGACGCGCTCTACCACTATGCGCACGACATGGTCCAAAAGGGACAAGTTGTGCTACAACATTATAGTACGACGCACATGCTTGTAGATTGCTTGACCAAGGCACAGCCCAGAGATTGGCATGTCCTCAGTATAGCAGGCCTTGGGCTTACGGGCTATGATGGGCTCAAGAGCACTTTGGAAGATGAGTAGGAGTGAGCAGGGAGGCATCTGGCATGGCAGGAGCAAGGCGGAGATTGTTACATATTGCCCCGTGCCATACCCTGGAGTTGTCATTTTCAGGGTGATGGCTCCAGATCCTCTTAAAGTACATGCTTGCATGCATGGATTGATGTTTCAGAAACTAGAGGGCACGCTGGAACAGCTGCAATTTGAATCATAGAAATTACCTAAGAATTGAGGGAGTTATGGTCCGTCAAAGTTGGGAGGTGGTGCTGGCCGTCCGGGTTTGGACGGCAGACTTGGTACCGGCCGGAAAAATGATCCGGCGGTGACCAGTTCGACTCCCACCACGCACACCATGGCCGAGGCGCCCCTTGGGGGATTCTAACAGCAATATCCCATGGTTCATTGGAGCCCTGTGCGCTTCGGAATGGCAGTCTGATGCTTCATTGGGGTCTAGGGCGCTTCGGGCGCCCATCACTCACGCTAGTGCTCTGTCAGGGACAGAGACTCAATGATGCACTCTGAATCGCGTATTCAGCACTACGGTGGTCCAAATTGCACGTGGTTTGGTGCGTTGGAAAGCTTGTGACTAGCACTATAACTTTGCTGACGTGGTTTGTGTCCAGAAATCCACTCAAAATTGATCCTCATCTCTTCGAACTTTGGGTATTGCTGAATTCTGTCAGAACTCTGCTCACATGGTGTGTGGCCACCAGAAAGCGCACATTTTGTCTAAGACAGCTGCCCAAAAGAGCTGTGAACCTCAGGACGTGGTCAGGCCACGTTGGAAACACATTTCAACATGTAGTTCCTCGTTCAGAGGGACGATGACCTGGCAAGTGAATCTTTGTTGCTTGTAGGGGTTGTCGAACTAGAACTTAGTTTTGTTGTACCTGCCAAACTCCTCATATCCCTTCTTGAACAGCCTTGTGATGTATGGGTCCCTTTTGACAAGCAACATGTTGATCTCATCCATTAAATCTGATTACCGACTCGGAGCATCCGCTAGATTAGGTTTTCCAGAGACGTACTTGATATCGTAGTCTAAGTTGGACTCAAGGAACTCCATTCATCGAGTTTGTCGATGGCTTGGATTTGGCTAAGTTTTGAGATGTTTGAGGGCAAGATGGTCGGTGCGGACGATGCATCATCCACATTCCAAGTAGCACCGCCACGTGAACGCGTGCACGACAGCCAACATTTTTTTCTCATGTACTATATGGTTGATTTCCGGCCCATGTAGTTTTTGCAACATGTATGCGACCGGTTGTTATCCACCGTTGTTGCCTTGGGGGAGAACAAATCTGATAGCTCGATCAGAGTTGTCAATGGCCATGATGTAGTCCACCGTTGGATCTGCTAATTGAAGGCCGGCGCTAAGGTCAGAGCATTTCTCAAAGGATTGAACACTTCTTCTTCGCTATCCAAGTGGTTTTCCGGGTGAGATCAAAGAGAGGCACTGACACTTGTGTGTAGTCCTTTATGAATCCATGGTAGTAGTTGCAAAAGCCCAAAAACACTTGGACATCTTGAAGACTCGTAGGCACCTGCCAATCAACGATTGCCTCCACCTTTTTAGGTCCATGGTGATTCGTCCGCCGCTCATGATGTGGCCCAAAAACTCGATCGAACGACGACCACAGTTGCATTTTGAGAGTTTTAAAAAACATTTTTCTTTGTACCATCTCAAGAAGGTTTTTGGAGACGTCCAGTATGCTCCTCCAGGATGCGGCCGAAACTTTTGTCCATAATGTCTTCGTGATACACGATGAAAGAAATCATCGAGGTACAAGCACACAATTCTGTTCATCGCTACCATGAATGTTGCGGGGGAATTTGTGAGCCCCAATCGTTACAACCATGAACTTAAAGTGATCATGTCTAGTGCAAAATGCTGTCGTCTTGGCATCCTTATCAGATACATGGATCTCACGATAGTCGATGCGTAGGTCAATTTGCTGAAAATTTTGGCCCTAAGGAGTTGGTGAAAACATTTGTCTGCTTGTGAGAGGGTGTAGCTCATGTCGTTCAACTCTCAATAGTCCATACACATCTGCACCTCTCCTGTTTTCTTCTTCAAGAAAAATACAGGTTTTGCATAAGGTGACGTGGAGGGTCTGATGAGCCCCTGCCCGAGAATCTCGTCAAGCCACTTCTTGAGTTCGGTCAGCTCGTGACCGCTCATCCAATCGGTCTCCTTTACCATCAGTCCGCTGCCCAGCTTCAGGTATATCTGATAATCAAAGTTCCGTTGCGAGGGTAGCTCTTGGGGCATTTCATTGGGAAAAAACCCTTCAAACTCCTCAATGAGCTCTGCAAATGCCTTCGGTACGGGTGCAAATTTCTGAGGCGTCGAGGCCGGTGTCATCGCCTTGGTAGCTGTGATTTTTTTGCTTCTCCCGCTTCCACATAGACTAGACACGATTGAGCTCCATGCTCCAAGTATTTATTGGCCACGTCCAAAGATATCTGTTGGTGTTTTATGACTACCGCAAATTCATATATCCACCTTTGATGCTCCTCGTAAATGCCGCAGTGTCATCGGTTGCTCAACCGGAGGCATGTGTCACATTCTTCCATTAATGCTCACGTAAAGTGATGTGCTGCTCCAGTCAACTTGCGGATTGTAATGGTCAAGGAACTCTCATACAAGGATGATTTTTTGGTCGATCATTGGGCACGTTCTCCAGACCGTTATGTTGTGCAGATCGTTGATATGTAGTCGGAGTGGTTTACAAATTCAGTGGTCTGTTGATGGTTGTTCCTTCAAACACCCCCTGTTCAGTCTACAAACCCAGCTTCCAAACCATCTCATTGCTACAAAAACTATGAGAAGATCCTCCATTTACTAGTTTCGGTACCATTTTGCGACTCTGACAACCCATCGGTTGTACTCGTAGCAGTATCGCGGGTTGGCCGTCCTCGTACCCCTTGTCAAACTTTGCGATCTTGGGAACCCTCATTTGTGGCAATGTGAGCCGCTCAGATGAACAATCTGTCGACACATATTTTCTTGACCAGACAGCAGCCTCGCCGTCCACTTATGTCCTTTGACTTTCGCATCTCCTCACTCCGTTTTTGTGACTTCACCTTTTTGGCTTGTTGCTGCCGCTTTCGGCAGTCGCACGAGATATGACCCAGCTTCCTGGAAGTTGTGCACAACCCTTGATCACGTTGATGAATGACGTCAATCTACATCAGAGATGAGGTTTCCACCAAGTGGGACTTTCCTCTGCCATGATAAGGTTTGTGGCTTTGGGGTCGCCAGCCATTGAATTCTCACATCTGAGCATTGCAGTCGGCACTATCAATATGGTTGGGTGTTACAATCACTCGCATAAGGTAATCTTCGATGCCAAAATTCTTGTCAAACGTCTCACTTGGGGTCGTTGTAGTAAAAACAGGGTTCATCAGGAGCAAGGTCACTTTCAGTGATGATTTTGTAGAAAACTTAGTGTACTCCACCACGCGGGACTAGTGATGCAACCATTATAGTCTTTAGTGTGCATCAGACCTCTTGTTTAGCTTCCTAAAGTGAGTGATTGTCACATGCGTGAGGTCGCTCCATGTTTCCAGTGGCATGAGAAAGTAGTGCCATGTCAGATTAATGTGCTTGAGAGGCAGTATGCCCTTCGTTGACGACATGAGAGCAGACGTGTGAGCCCTTGATCCAGCTCCACCAGTTTCCTGGTGTCGTTGGATGGCCTTTATATTAGGCCACCAACTTAAAGTCATGCCATGCAGAAGCCAGACGCAAGGTCAGATTTCTTTTTGTCGTTATTTACCTGAACAATAGTGAAGCAAACCTCCAGAATCGTCAGCCACATCTTGACAGTCAGTCCCTTGGAGTTTGCGGGATCAAACAACTCAAGGAGCGCCAATAAAATATGGGGTTCACTCGAGAGCTGCAAACTTCTCTTTGGGAGTTCTACTATGCGTACACAAGAGTTTCAAGGCTCCTCTAATGCCGCATTGAGTTCTTGGAGCAGATGGGTGTTGAGGCTCTCAATTCCCACAAATTTCTAGTACAGGTTTTTCTTGATTTGCTCTTGTCCGCAGGTGCCACCCATCACACCACGTATCGTCCCGACGAGCTGCGACTGAGGTAGGAGGTTCGCCGAGCCCAAGGGA
Source organism: Penium margaritaceum (assembly GCA_023375785.1). NCBI lineage: Eukaryota > Viridiplantae > Streptophyta > Zygnematophyceae > Desmidiales > Peniaceae > Penium > Penium margaritaceum. Next base: position 17,970 of record SZWC01017692.1, on the reverse strand, counting down.
TCCGTCACCAATTGTCCGTTGAGTTTTTAATTGTTGTGCCATTTGCTGCAAAAGCTACCGCTAACTTCTGGTTTACCTCAAGATAATCGTTGTTTGTGTGCTAATGATCCTCCATCGCTGCAGTCTTCTCTGGTATCTGTTGCTCGTAATCGGATGAGCTTACTCCTTTCACCTTTTTCATTGCAAAGTCTGCAAACTTCTAAATTATGAAGATGCGTTGAAGACTCCTGCAAAGTTGTTGCCAGGTAGTTAATGGGTTGGTTGTTGAAGATTGCTCCTCTACATGCCCAAGTGCGGCGCCGGGAGGCGCCGACGAGCCGCCAGAGACAAGAAATTCCTCGTCGACGGATCTGTTGACTCGACGGTGGCTCGGATCCTAAATGGAGGATTTCTCCAGAAAGTTAACAAGTTGCTGAATCTGATGGAAGTTGTTTCACCGGAATCAGACTAGTAACGAGGGAGATATGGGCTTCAAAAGTTGGGGTGTGCGCGGCGGCTCAGGGAGCCGGGCGCGGTTCGACTTCCGGTGAATAATTGACTGGAACGAGTAACAAAATGCCATCTCGGAGTTTTGCTCCGGAAGATCTGCCGAGGCGTCCGCTGGATGATCCGCCGGATTTCAGGAGTGCAGTTCGTAACTGAGTGACTTAGTCAAAATCTTGGCTCGGAGTCCAAATCTCAGTAGTACAGTTTGTTACTTGGAGACTTCGTCAAAATTCCGACTAGAGGTCCGCGAACAGGTTTCGACCCACATCAATCCCCATCACCAAACTTGATGATTAACTCATTGAAACAGACCCCAAAGGCGCGAGGGGCACCACCACTACGTGTAGGGACATCTGCACCTCCAGAATGGCGTTTTGATGGGTATCTGATGTGTCAAGGCGCCTCGGCGGGCGACGTGGTGCGCGCCGCCGACTGAGCGGCTGATTTGAGGTGCTGCGCTTCGGCTGACGTAGCGGGAGATACAGTCATCCAAATCGCGCAAGGTTTGGTGCGTTGGAAAGCTCATGACAGGGCCTACAAATATTTAGATCATGTCCATGTTCAAAAACTAATTCCAAATTGCGTTCTTCCCTTCGCAAAAGTGACTGTCTCACATTTCTCTTCAACTCCCAGAAACATAGCGTGAGACGACCAGAAAGCTCACGCTTAGACTCAAAACCACCCGCACAAAACATAGTCGTGAGCAAAGAAGACCTTTTGGGCCACATTGGAACCGCACTCCGGTTTGTGACAAAAGGGTTATAGGCCCACAGCCCTGACCGGTCTACAAATCGCTCACGGCTTTCACGGCAGACGGGACTGTCGTCAGGGACGACTTTGCCGTCAAGCTCTGAGGTCCCGGATTTGAAGACTGCGCAAATGGCGCAGAAGGAGATGCAGCCCATCCAAAAGTATACAGGAGGCCCTAAATACGGGCTATAGACATGGCACTTCGAGCTGCACCTCGCGCATAAGGGGCTGTTGGAGGTCATGAAGGGAACAAAAGCCCTTGACGAAGCGACGGCGACGGAAGCACAGAAGGAGGCCTTCGTAAAGAAGAACACGGAGGCACTCATGCTGCTGGTGTCCTGGACGGCCGAGTAGCACTGGGGCTACTTCCAGGGCTGCAAGCTGGTAGCCGAAGCTTGGCAAAAAATCTGTGCCATCCATCAATCCAAGTCGCTGGCGAACAAAATCTTCGTAATGAAGCGACTCTTGACAATGAGAATTGAGGAGGGAGATGATGTTATCACCGCCATGCAGCAGATCGAGTCGCTCCCCTCACAATGTAACGACGTGGGGTGGAAGATCGACACGCAGCTGCTGGCGATGGCCCTTCTCATGGCCCTTCCTGACAATTGGAGCCCTCTCATCACTATCTTGGGAGGATGGGCAGAGGACTAGCTTACCTATTGCACGGTCGGAGAGTACATCCGCAACGAGGCATAGCAACGTAGCTGTGGGGAGTCCTCGTCGTCCTCATCGGCCCTCGTCACGTGGTGGCGCAAGCAGGGCCTTGGAGGAAAGGAAGTACAGAGCAGCGTAATGGCGTAAATCATCAATGAAGGTGAAAGGATACCTAGAGCCTCCGAAGCTCTAGGTCTACATCGGGCTACACAAAAATGTATGGACCACCTCTAGCACCTCCTTCGTGCGCTCCCTTGCTCCAGAGAACGCCTCGCTATGTTGCTTCCCCTCCAAACAGTTGATGCACAACTGATGCTCAAAGTTAGAGATAGTGGGTAGTCACGCACCATGCGCTTTTTTTGTAGTTGCTGCAAGGCGCGGATGCCGATGTGGCCGTAGCACTCATGCCAAAATTTGCCATCTGTGGCCTGCACTATTGCTGCAAGACTCTGCTCGCACGGGATCTTGGTCATCTCCAACAGGTGGTACATGTCCCCTGCCTTCATCGACCTGGCAAACTCCTCTCCAGTTTCCTTGTCGAGGATATAGCCATAATCATCGTCAAAGACAACTCGTAGTCCTATGTTGGTGAGAGAGGACAGTAGGAGAAAGTTGAACGCAGCATCAGGTACATACAGCACGCCATGGAACACTCCCACTTCAATGCTACGCGGGGTCTCCAACCACATCTCCATAATCCCAATCCCCTCAGCATACACCATCCAATCATCACTCAAAGCAATCGGTCGGGGGGGAATAGAGAGAAGCTGCATAAACCACTCCTTGTGGTGCATCAGACTCTTGGTACACCCTAAGTCCTCACACCACGCCAGATCCGCCTTCTCCTTCTGCGACATGTGAGACTTCGCCATGAAGAGGTGGTTGCGTACCTCTTTGGCCACGTTCATGTTGCCAAAATGGCATACGCCGGTCTGGTTGTGCTACTGCTGCTGCTACGGACGTTGCTGTGACTGTTGCACCTGTTGCTGTGGAGATTGCTACTTTTGCTGCTGCTGCTGCTGCTCCTCCTGGTCCATCTTGAACTTGAAGCACTCTTTCTTTCAATATCCCTCTTCCTTGCAATAGTGGCGGACTATTGCTCCTGCTGGTTACATGAGTCCATGGCCATGAAAGCTGCTTCAGAGCTGCTACTGCCGCCATTGCGCATTGCTGCATTGCGACACAGTTCTACCTGCACCAGGTGCGTGCAGATGAATTCTAGGTCAAGAGTCGGCTGGCACTCCAATGTCACTTGCACCTTGACAAAGCGCGTGTCTTCCACGGGGTTGCCGGCCGTTTTCAGCTGCTTCGCCAACTCCTTTGCCTTGTCTGAGTATGCCTCCATCTCTTCTCTACCCTGCATTTTCAACGCCATCATCTTCTCCTCCAGAAGCATGAGGAATGCAAGATCCTTGCTCTCACACTTCTTGCAGAATGTGTCCCTTCCCTCCTTTCTAGTAGCCTTGTCACTCACGTCCAGAAGATGGGGTTGGAGATGGTATTGACAAGCAGCCTGTAGGCTTGCCTGTCCTTCTTCTTCCACTCCTCATATGTCGTTGCTGCAGTTGCAGATGAACTTGTATCTGCTACATCTTTTTGCGGCGTCTTCCGTGCCACCACGTACGCTGCGGTGATGCCTTTGCATGTGGAGACAAAGCGCGCTCCTCGCCGCTCACCACCTCCCACAAGCCCCTCTCTTCGAAAAGGAGGGGTGTATAGATTTTTCAAAATGTGACGTTGGCGCATCCTTCCAGCCTCTCCAAGGGCTGGGCTGCTGTTACCATGCCTACTCCTACCATTTTGAGCTTTGGTGATGCTCAGCATTGCCCTTGAGTGCCGGCGCTACCCTTGCTTCCGCTGTTGCTTCTACAAGAAATCTTTCTGATAGAAAATGAACTCCAGAGGCGAGCAAACTGGAAATTTGGAAAAATTAAGCCCACCACTGGAAAAGGCAGCTGGAAACCTTTCAGATCCATCCATAAACAGGGTCATCAACATGGGATTTTCAGAGATATGCCCTTTTGGAAACAGGGTATGCTGTTGATCCTACTCCAGCTCAGACCAGCCAGCTTGTAAACAGCGTTTCTCCCAAACGTACCAATGGAATGCAAATATTTTTACACCAATGGAAAGGTTTGGCAAAATACTGCAATTTGTATGTGCTACTTTTTAAATGTGAGAAAGAAATGAGAGAGTTATTGTCATCACAAGGCCATAGTCTTACTTAGAGAGAAGAGTGTAGCCCTGACCGACCTCATTTTCAGCGTAACGTTCAACCCAACCGTTCGATCTTCGCAATCTTGGGCTCGTTGGAAAGCTTATCTGATCCTGTGGTTGATTATCAAAGTGACGGCCTGTGCTAGCTCAAACAGGCACAACTTGGCTCTGATACCAAGTGTTGGATCTGGAGGATAGAGGGAGGATTGGAGGAGCAAACATAAGGGACTGAAAGGGCATGAGTTGTGATGAAGAATAGTTATTGAATCACTCAAAATGATGGAGTACATATAGAGCTAGAGCTTGGGCAAGTCAGCCCTCTCACAAGCCACACCACTTAGCCATGGAGGCTAAGGCTCAGACATTAGAGTCCATAATCTCACACAAGAGAGGAAATCAGCCTAGCAATCAGGCTGACCACTCACACACGACCTAGAGAGCTAGAAAATTCTCTCATGGTGCATTCCTAGTGGTCACATGACCCACAATCCCATGGAGATCCCCATGTGTCCATGGCTAGTACACAAGGATCTCACCTCACCGAAAAAGTAAGGAGAGGTACCGTTTTCCTAAGCAGCACACTGTGACAAGGCAACCCAAGAATCTAGGACCATTTTGGATATTTCTCCCATCAGGTCTTGACCCTGGATCTCTTGCCTTTTATTGTCTCAGACTAAGGCGTGGAGCCATCGCCCATGGTCACCGAGATATCGGCGGTCAATGAGCTCAAAAACTAAGAAAAACCATATCTCTCAATCCGACCGTTGGATTGGCCCAAAACTTGGACCGTAGAAGTTTCGCCACCTGATCTTTTCAATGAAGATGACGATTGGAGTAGGCATCTGGTACTTTCATGGAACTTGCTCCTGTGGACCTGAAACTGAGCCCGATGGCTCCTTTCCCAACAGTGTAGGTTGACACAACGACGGTCTCTGACACGGGGTCTAAGTCGTCCGAGGCCTTTGAGTCAAACTCTGAGGCTGCTGGCTCTACCTCAGACAATGGATCACTGGCAGCGTAGGAGCAACGAAACTAACTACGCCTTGAAGCACCACTTGCAATTGTTTTGAAAGGAGCCATCTGGTTCAGTTTCAAGTCCACAGGAGCAAGTTCCAGTAAACTAGATGCCTGCTCCGATCATCAATCTCACTTTTCTATGGAACAGATCAGGTGGCAAAATGTCTACGGTCCAAGTTTCAGGCCAATCCAACTGACCCATTGAGTGATATGAATTTTTAAAGTTTCTGGGTTCCTCGACCGCCGGTATCTGGGTGACCATGGGCAATGCCTCCATGCCTTAGCCTAAGAGAAGAAAAATGCAAGAGGTCCAGGGTCAAGTCCTGATGGGAGCAATATCCAAAAAGGTCTTAGATTCTTGGGTTGCCTTGTCAGAGTATGATGACTAGGAAAAAGGTATCTCTCCTTACGTTTTAGGCGAGGTGAGATCCTTGTGTGCTAGCCATGGATACTTGGTGATTCTCCATGGGATTCTGGGTTATGTGTCCACTAGGATTGTGCAATGAGAGCAATTTCTAGCTCTCTAGGTTATGTATGAGTGGTCTGCTTGATTGCTTGGCTGATTTCCTCTCTTGTGTCGGATTATGGACTCTAGTGTGTGAGCCTTAGCCTCCATGGCTAAGTGGTATGGCTTGTGAGAGGGCTGACTTGCCCAAGCTCAATCTCTATATGTACTTCATCATTTTGAGTGATTTAATGACCATTCTGTAGCACAAGTGATGTCCTCTGAGTCCCACATGTTTGCTGCTCCAAGGCTCCCTCTTTCCTCCAGTTCCAACACTCGGTATCAGAGCTAGGTTCTACCACTTTCAGCCAGCGCACGCCGTCCCTTTGAGAGTGACGCGTTAAGGTGAAACCTCCACCAAATTTGACAATCGACCACTGGATCTTCACGTCCAACAGACAAGCTTTTCAACGAGCCTAAGATTGCAAAGATATAACCGTCACATTGAGATTTATGTTCAAATTGAGGTCAGCAAGAGGAACACTCTTTTCTATGTGTAAGTGTGTCACCTTGTGATGATCATAACTATTTCATTTCGTTGTCAAATATCAAGAAAAGCATATGCAAATTGAAGTATTTTTCCTAAGCTTTCTATTATACTAAAAATGTTCTCCTTCCATTGGTACGTTTGGAAGAAAAACCGTTTACAAGGTGGCTGGAGTGAGCTAGAGTACGAGCAACAACATACCCTATTTTCAAAAGGGCATATCCATGGAGATTGACATGTGTCCATGGCTAGTACACAAGGATCTCACCTCACCTAAAAAGTAAGGAGAGGTACCTTTTTCCTAGTGAGCACACTCTGACAAGGCAACCCAAGAATCTAGGACCTTTTTGGGTATTTCTCCCATCAGGTTTTGACCCTAGACTTCTTTCCTTTTTCTTTTCTCAGGCTAAGGCATAGAGCCATCGCCTTTGGTCACCTTGATATCAAGGATCGATGACCACAGAAACTTTGAGAATTCATGTCCCAATCGGACCGCTGGATCGGCGTCAAACTTTGATCGTACACATTTTGCCACCTGATCTTTCCAATGAAGAAGTCAGATTGAGAGTCGAAGCATGCATCTGGTAGTTTCTTAGAACTTACTCCTGTGGACTTGAGACTGAACCATGGCTCCTTTTCCAACAATCTCACACTTTGTCGTAGTCAGAGAGGACTGAGTCCACATGCCTTCATGTAGAACTTTATTTCTCACGTGTCACTAGCTTGGTGCAGAAATCAGCGACCTGCTTGCTAGTTGGAGTAAACTCTAGCTTGATAGCTGGAACTGGAACAGGAACCGGAACTACCGCACTCCCACTCATCTCTGCCATGAGACGCTTAAGCCAAATTGCTCTCTTGTCTCCAGAACTCAGAGAGACGTACTCACCTTCCGTGCTTGAGGTGGCCACGACCGCCTGCCGCTTGCTGCAACAGCTGATGGCCCCACCATTCATGAGGAACACATGTCCAGAGATGGACTTGGGATCCTCACGGTTTGAGGCTCAATCTCTATCTGTGTAGCCTATGATGTTGTTGTCGTCGCCATTGTAGGTGATGCCGATGTTGATGGTTCCAGCAAGGTAGCGGAAGATCCGCATCACTGCCTTCTGGTGCTCAGGCTCGGGATTCGTCATGTTCTTGCTCACAACGCTCACAGCGTGTGCGAGGTCCGACCTTATTGTCACCATCAAGTACATGAGACTGCCGACGGCGCTCTGGTACTTGTGCCGCTTAGCTGCATCTGCTTCTCCATTGAAGCTCACGATGTACTGCCACGTCTCCCGCGGGGTGCTGATGGGTTTGGCCTCTGCCATGCATAACTTCTGCAAAACATCCTTGATGTAGCGGCTGTGTTGCAGCGAGAGAGAGAGAGCGTGTTTTGGGGTCACGCATGATCTGCATACCAAGGAAGTATGATGCCTCCCCGAGATCTAACATCTGGAAGCGCTCCTGCATGGCCTCCTTGAATTCTTGTGGTTCAGACATGCTGTTCAAAAGGAGGAACATGTCATCCACTTAGACGATGATGATGAGCACCTCATGACTATGCTGCCAGCGGTAGATACTATAGTCACACTCACTGCACTCAAACCCCATGCACTGTAGCGCCACATCCAAAATCTGGTTCCAAGCACGCGATGCTTGCTTGAGGCCGTACAGCGACTTCTGTAGCTGGGAAACCAGGTCCTCCTGGCCATCCATGACGAATCCCTCCGGCTGCTCTATATAGATCTCCTCATCCAAGTCACCGTTTAGAATGCCGTCTTGACATCCACGTAGTGAATCTCAAAGTCCTCAGCTGTTGCATAAGAAAGGAGCGTGCGCACAGAGGCAAACTTTGCAATAGGAACAAAGGTTTTCGTGTAGTCGATGCCTTCCTCCTGCGAGTAGCCCTTGGCAACCAGCCTCACCTCATGCTTTTCCAGGTTGCCATCTGCTCCCCGCTTATTCTTGAATACCCACTTACACTTGATCACCTTATGTCTGGTGGACGCTTAGTCAGCTTCTACGTACCGTTGTCGAGCTGCGACTATATATCTTGTTGCACAGCACGTACCCAATCTGCTGCATCTGGTGCAGCCATGGCCTCCTTATACGACGCCGGCTTATTAGAGTCTGCTGCAATTGCGACGTTGATCTGGTCTGGTTTCTGGAGCATCCTGAAATGCCCGCGCTCACCAGGCTTGTAGTGTACCCTGAGAGGGTACCTTCGACCTAGTGCTGGCGCGTTAGCAGGGGAGTGGCGCAGTGGTGCTGGCACAACTGCTCTTGCTGATGGTGGTGCATCTTCTTCCTCTGCTTCTGTCGATGAGGCCGTTGTATCTCCAGCATCAGACATGGGAGAGTAGATTGGTTCTCCCACTGTCACAGTGGAGGAAGGATCAAGAGAGACTGGGTCAGGAAGGATATCTGCTCCCACTACCTCGTGAGCTGCTACTTCTACTTCCTCTTCATAGACAATGTTGGTGCCGATGACGTTGCTCTCGTTGAAGAGGACATCCTTGGAGATGATCCCATGGCCTCTATCCCTCACGTAGAGGTAATATGCCTTGCTTGCCATGTCGTAGCCAATCATCAGCATCTGCGCGCTCTTTGCATCCCACTTTTGCCGCTTCTTCTTTCGCAAGTGCATGTGCGCTAAGCTACCAAATGCAAAACATCCTTGATGTAGCAGCTCTACTATAGCGAGAGAGCGTGTTTTGCGGTCACGCGTGATCCAAATACCAAGGAAGTATGATGCCTTCCCGCGATGAGACATCTGGAAGCGCTCCTGCATGGCCTTGTTGAACTCCTGTAGAGTGGACATGCAGTTAGAAAGGAGGAGCATGTCATCCACATGGACGAAGATGATGAGCACCTCATGACCATGCTGCTAGCCATAGACACTGTAGTCACACTCACTGCGCTCAAAACCAATGCACTACAGCGCTGTATCTAATTTTTTGTTCCAAGCACGCGATGCTTGCTTGAGGCCGTACAACGACTTGTGCAGCTTGCAAATCAGGTGCTCCTTGCCATCCACGATGAATCCCTCCGGCTATTCCATGTAGATTTCCTCCTCCAAGTTACCGTTCAAGAATCTCGTCATGACGTCCATGTGGTGAATCTCAAAGTCCTCAGCTGTAGCATAAGAAAGGAGCATTTGCATAGTGGCAAACTTTGAAACAAGAGCAAAGGTTTCCGTGTAGTCGATGCCGTCATGCTGCGAGTAGCCCCTGGCGACCAGCCTCGCCTTGTACTTTTTGAGCTTGTCATCTGGACCCCTCTTCTTCTTGAATACCCATTTGTACTTGATTACCTTGCATCAAGGTAGATGCTTAGTCAGCTCCCATGTACCGTTGTCGAGCTGCGACTGTATCTCCTGCTGCACAGGTTGTGCCCAATTTGATGCATCTGGTAGAGCCATGGCCTCCTTGTAGGATGTTGGCTCGTCTGAATCTGCTACAACTGCAAGATTCATCTGATCTGGTTTTTGCATTATCCACAAATGCCCGCGCTCACCATGTTTGTAGCATATCTTAAGAGGGTACATGTGACCTGGTGCTGGAGCGTTAGCAGGCGGCTGGCGCGGTGCTGCTAGTACATTTGCTCCTACTGAGGGTGTTGTATCTTCTTCCTCTGCTTCTGCCGATGAGGTCGTTATACCTGCTGCATTAGAGATAGGAGAGTAGAGTGGTTTTCCCACTATCATAGTAGAGGAAGGTTCAGGAGAGACGGGGTCATGGAGGATATCTTCTCCCAGTCCTTCATCAGCTACTGGTTTCGTTGCCTCTTTGAAGATGATGTTGGTACTGATGACATTACTTTCGTTGAAAACAATATCCATGGAGATGATGACGTGGCCAGTATTTCTCTCATAGAGACGATACGCCTTGCTTGCCACATCATAGCCAATCATCAGCATCAATGCGCTCTTCGCGTACCATTTTTGTTGCTTCTCTCAGGGCACGTGCATGTGCGCCAAGCTGCCAAACTCATGAAGATGATCCACATTCGGCTTCTTGCCGAAACACACCTCGTACGGTATCATCTGTTCCAATGCCTTGGTGGGACTACGATTCTTGATGTACAATGCAGTGCTCATTGCTTAAACCTAGAAGTGATAGGTGAGGCAAGCCGCGTGCAGCATCGAGCGAGCCGACTCAACGATGGTGAGGGTGGCGCGTTCTGCTACGCCATTTTGTTGCGGCGAGTATGGCGCTGTTCGTGCGCATTGATGCCTACTGCTACAAGGTAGCTTAGAAGTGCTTGCTCAGGTATTCTCTACTGCGGTTGCTGCGTAGCGCCTTGATTTTCCTGTCAGTCTGGTTCTCCACCATGGCCTTGAACTCCTTGAACCTCTCAAAGCACTGGTCCTTGGAGGAAAAGAAGTACACAATAGTGTAAAGGCTGAAATCATCAATGAAGGCGAGAAAACACATAGAGCCTCCAAAGCTCTGGGTCTGCATCGGGCCACACAATTCTATGTGGACCAGCTCCACTATCTCGTTCGTACGCTCCCCTGCTCTAGAGAACGCCTCGTGATGCTGCTTCCCCTCCAAACACCCGATGCACAACTGCTGGTCAAAGTTAGAGATGGTGGGCAACTCACACACCATCTGCTTTGTTTGAAGTTGCTGCAAGGCGCGCATGCCAATGTGGCCATAGCGTGCATGCTAGATTTTCTCATCTGTGGCCTGCACCATTGCTGTAAGACTCTGCTCACGCGGAATCTTGGTCACCCCCAACAGGCAGTACATGTCGCCTTCCTTACCGACTTGGCTAACTCCTCTCTCGTTTCCTTGTCAAGGATCTAGCCATAGTTGTCGTCAAAGACGAATCGCAATCCTGTGTTGGTGAGAGAGGGCACTGAAAGATGGTTGAATACAATATCAGGTACATACAGCACGCCATGGAACACTCCCAGTTCAATGCCACGTGGGGTCTCCTACCACATCTCCACAATCCCAATCCCCTCAGCATACACCACCCGATCATCAACCAAAGTAATCGGTCCGGGGGAATGGATAGCAGCTGCGTAAACCACTCCTAGTGGTGCGTTAGACTCTTGGTACACCTTGAGTCCTTGGCCCATACCAAATCCACCTTCTCCTTGTGCGACATGACAGACTTCATTACAAAGAGGCCATCGCGCAACTCCTGGGCCACGTTCATGTTACCAAAATGGCACACGCCGGTATGGTTCTGCTGCATTTGCTGCTGGTTGTTGACCTGATATGCTCCTTGTCCATGGCTGACATTTGGACAGGCATAGGACGGACTAGGCATGTACTTCTCCCTTGGAGTAAGTCCCCTAAGTCTGGTTCACATAGACAAGGCATGCAGTGCTCCTTTGGAGCAAGTCCCCTTGGTCTAATCTGGATAGTGTAGCCTGCAAACACTATCTAGGACAACTCCTTGTGGCTTAGATGTTCCAGAGTTAGTCTCTAAAGCGAGAGGTCACTGGGTCACATCCCAGCCCGGTGACTAATTGTCTTTGTGACGAAAAGGGGGAAAGGAAGGTTCTAAGAGACATCTTAGAACATTCCAAGCTCATTCTTGGTGGCTCGTGCCACTTGGCGGTCACACGGAGTGCCATATAGGCACGTAGGATGACGGAATCCACATTACCCCCGAAGTGGCTCATCCAAGGAGCCACTACGCGCCTAGGCTGGAGGCTGGCTCTAGGACTATAAGAACCTGTCAGTTGTCCGTCTTTGAGTACAGTTCTTACCTTTGAGACTCCTAACAGAGTTGTCCACCAGAGGTAGACACTAAAGAAGCATTGGTTCATCTAAGCCCCAAGATTCTGCTCGCGCGAAAGTGACCAGGTGCTAAGGACAAAGTGCAAAGAAGTGATTCCTATGAACTGCTTAGTATGGAACCTTGGCTCTGAGGGTGATATCATTTCTTGGTTACAATACGAAGAGCGGTCAGTAGGAACCATTGTGTCGCAACCCGTTTTCTAGAATGTCACCTTAGGCAGGTTGACAAAGGGTTTTGGATCCACTCTAACTAATTGTAAGGCACGCTTCTACGCACTCTCTTTCCCTCTCTGTCTTGCAGCGCGCATCAGCTCCATTAGCTCCATCTGTTTCATCTGCTCCATCACCTCCAACGGCGGGTGCTGGTACTTAGCAAACAAGGGCCAAAGATAAGCTCTGCCCTTGGAGGTAGGACCCTTTGGCCCTAACCAGGATGAGCTCAGCCCTTGGAGGCAAGACCGTGGGCTCTCTAGTGTGCGTTCTTCTCGGTTTTTAGGTAATCAACGACAAAGGGGTAAGCGACGGATCTGCACCTTATAAACTGGTAAATGATAACAGCCTACACCAGCCTACATCGGCCTCAATGAAGCAGAGAAGCAGACAAGCAAAGAAATAGTATGACGACACCCGTGACGCTCACTCTTTAGCAGGTCAACGGTGGGATGTCAAAGTTCATAGGGTTTGATTTTCCCTTGTGAAAATTGAAATTTGAGATTGTCATGAGGGTGCGTAGCTACTTGAAGATGTTCCTTGGAGAATAGGTTGAACCTCCAAAAATAGATCCTGGATATGAAGCGTAGAGTGTCAAAAATGACATGGCGCTTGCGATTTTTGTGACATCAGTGCATGAGTCACAGCATGTCCACCTCCAGAGTATCACACATGCATCAAAGACTTATGAGAAGCTTGCACGTGTACACCAATCAACGGCTCTTGCAAATTGCCTCTTCATCCTTCAAAAGCTGATTTCAATAAGGATGAGCAAGGGAGAGTCGATTCCGGACTTCTTGTTGCAGTTTGAAGGACTGATGTGACAAGTGACCCAAATGAACTGGGAAATCGACACCAACATGCAGGCCATGATCCTCCTCATGGCGCTACCTGAAAGCTCGCGTCCTCTGATCACCGTCTTTGGGGGTTCGAAGGAGGAGGATTTGACATATGAGGCAATGTCCGAGTACGTGCAGAACGAGGCCATGCATCACAGCGGTAGTGAGGCTAACATTTTAGCCTATGCTCCACAGTACGGTAGTCCTAGCAACAATTTCTCTTCTCGTCAAAGTAGCAGCGGAAGCCGTGGCGATGGAGGAAACGGCAATGTTGGCAACGGAAAGAGTTCAAAGCATCCTGGGAAATGCCATAACTGTGACAAGCCTGGGCATTCGGCATGGGAGTATAGGGTTACCAAGAAGGAAGACGGAGATGATGGTGGTACATATGAGGGTAAAGGAAAGGGTAAGGAACAGTTCATGAACATGATGGCTAAGAGCTTGCCGACAACCAAGGGAGCAGCACTGCTCAAGCGTGAAGCATACGGGCTCGACTGTGGCACAAACCACCACTCTTCAAGGGAGAAGAATGGGTTCATCTCCATTAGGGACACTGAACGTCGCTTCAAGTGTGCCAACGGCAGCCTTGTCCATGAGCAAGGCGAGCGAGATAAGTTGATCAGCATCAATGTGAACGGTGCTAAAAAATACTTGAAGCTGGAGAACCTTGTCTACATGCCGTCTTTTGCGGCAAACCTCTTGTCAGTGTCCAAAATCATGGAGCACAACATGACGGTCGTCTTTACGACCGTCATGTCGTGCTCCGTGATTGTCAAGAAGAAGGACATCAAGATCTCCTATCTCAAGGAGAGTCTTGTCACACAGGTCCCAAGAGTTGATGGGCTCTATGTGCTGCAGACCAAACCCCTTGAGAGTACAAATGGGGGATACGTGGCGGTTGAAGAGCCCAAGTCTCCAAAGCATGATGTTGCACCACAAGCCGTCACCATGGCGGCCAACTCCACCAACAAAGATGCTGAGCTGTGGCACAGGCGGTTTGGCCATGTGACCGACAGCACATTACAAGCTATGCAACAGCACAAAGTGGTTCATGGGATGGAGGGATGCAAGGCCAAGGATGAGCGAAAGTGTAAAAAGCTGTGTGAGCCATGCCTCCAAGGCAAGGTAAAGAGAAAGCCCTTTGAGGGTAATGGGCAACGTGCGGCACAAATCTTGGACCTGATTCAATCTGATGTGTGCGGACCATTCTGCGCCCCTTCGAACGGTGGCAGCAAGTATTTCTTGTTCTTCATCGATCACCACAGTTGCAAGATGTCAATCTACTTCCTCAAGACAAAGGAAGAGGTCAAGAAGAAGCTGCAAGAGTTTGTCGTGATGGTAGAGCAGCAGACAAGCAAGAAATTCAAGCCACTGCGCACGGACAACGGTGGTGAGTAGGAGGCGTGCAAAGGCTGGTTGAGCCAACACGACATCAACCACCAGACCAGCACGCCGTACACCCCCTAGATCAATGGCATTACCGAGCGGATGAACCAGACTATCCCCGGTATGACACAAAGCATGCTCTTCGACGCCAAAGTCTCACCTCGCTTCAGGGCTGAAGCTGCAAGAACTGTTTGCTATCTTCTGAATCTCACTTTGACAATTGCGCTTGGAAGGCATGGTAAGAAGCAAGAAGAGAAGCAGCTCAGGACACCACAAGAGGCTTGGTCAGGGAAGAAGCCAAATGCCTCATACTTTAGGGTCTTTTGCTGTACTACCTCAACAAAGGTCCAAGAAGGAGAAGGAAGTGGTATGTTGGATGCACCTGCTCGTAAGTGTATAATGGTCGGAAACGACACCGCATACAAGGCGTACAGGCTGTGGCACCAAGCGGTTGGAAAGCTCACTAGGAGCCGAGATGTCAAGTTTGATGAAAGGACGCTCGGCAAGGGAGAGTCGTTGGACCCTTTCCATCCTCCCAAGTCAGGAGAGTGGGTTGTGTTGCTCGAGTCAGGTCATCAGGCACCAGAAAACTGGCAAATGGTGCCAGTGAAGGATGGTGCTGTAGGGAGAGTGGCTGTGCAGGCTGACACAACAACGGACTCTGACACTAAGTCTGAGTCCTCTGAGGCCTCTGAGTCAAACTTTGAGGCCAATGGCTCTTCCTCAAACAACGGATCACTGGCAAAGAAGGAGCAGCAAAAGCAACTAAGCCTTGAAGCACCACCAGCAACACTCTAGCGTTATATGTGCAAGAAGAAACATGTGCCCAAGTACGATGCTGAGAGTGCAAAACGGACCGGAATCAGCTAGTCATGCTTGGCTCAGGGAGAGCCTGTGACCGTAACGGAGGCTATGAATATGCCAGATGCAGTGAAGTTGAAGGAGGCAGTGGATAGCAAACTCACATCCATTGAAGAGAACGGAATATGGGTTCTGGTGGACAGGCCCCCAAACGCGCACGTGGTGGGGTCAAAGTGGATACTCCGGAAATATTTCAAGCAGGATGGTTCATCGACAAGTACAAGGCAAGATTTGTGGCGAAGTGTTTTCCCCAGCGTACAGGCTCAAGTACAAGGAGACCTTTGCACCTGTCGTCACTTTTACCTGCATCAGATCTATGTTGGGCATCGCTGTTGCAAGAGATCTAGAAGTCCACCAGATGGACGTCAAGACAGCTTGCCTCTAGGGGAAGCTAGACAAAGATGTCATTCCGCACTTGGCCACGGTCTAGAGTAAACGGCGCCGACAGGCAAACCGCCGACCGCCCTTGGTATTTCAACCAAGGTATAGATCACCCACGGAGTGGTGTTTCCACACTGAAAGGCTCACTTAGCTTGTCCCAACCGTGGCCAGAGAGTGTTCCAAACTCTCACCCAACTGGCAATGCTACACACCAAGGTGTGCACTTGCACTTGTTCTTTACACTCTTTCTTGGTGGCCAACAAGGGATTAGTTTTCTCCCGAGTCTCAAGAATAAGAGATGATGATACAATCACATACAAATGACAGGCCTTACATAGTCTCTGGTCAGTGCTCCCAGTGGCTCCTTGGAGGGACCCCCCCCCCAAGGCTACCCTAGACAGTGTCATCAGCTTTGATGACATGGCACCCTCTGTGAGCGCCAAGTGGCGCTTGATCCACCTTGGACTTTAGAGGCTTCTAG
Organism: Penium margaritaceum; assembly: GCA_023375785.1. NCBI lineage: Eukaryota > Viridiplantae > Streptophyta > Zygnematophyceae > Desmidiales > Peniaceae > Penium > Penium margaritaceum. Next base: position 1,949 of record SZWC01017692.1, on the reverse strand, counting down.
GAAGCTTCCTTGGCCCTTTTTGGTCACAAAGAAAATTTGGTCCTGGGAGGATTCGACCCCGGACCTCTCGCTTGCGAGACGGCGCCTTCACCCACTAGGCTGTAAGAAGTTGTCCTAAGGAGCATGCACCAGGTACACTACCAAGAGTAGACCAAGGGGACTTACTCCACAAGGATGAGTAGTGCATGCCTTGTCTCTCTCAGCCTCTCCTGCATGTCACTGGGGGACTTGCGCTACAAGCGCAATGCATACCCAATCTTAAATCTTCCGCTAATTGGACCAAGGGCATACACAGAACATAACAAACTCTCCCTTGCACCTGCGTCCATCTGCGGCTAGATTCCTACTACGGCCATGGGCCTAGTGATGTCGGCCACCTGTGAAGTAGGCCGCCCGTTCAGCCCTCGTCTGCTACACTCACCATCCCGATGCCCCGTGCCCCTGCCATGTGCGGGTCACTGTCCAGCGGCTTCGTCAGGAAGTCCGTGAGCATCTGCTTGGTCGCGATGTACTGCAGATCCACCACTCTCTTGGCGACGAGGTCGCGCGTGTAGTGATAGCGGATGTCGATGTGCTTGGTCCGCCTGGAGAGGGTGTCCTTGAACACGATGTCCATCGCGCTCTGGTTGTCGACGTGGATGACCGTGGCCTCCTTTTGTGGTGCGTGCATCTCAGCGAGCAAGCTGCGTAGCCACTGCGTCTCCTTACACACCTCAGACAGCGCCACGTACTCAGCTTCTGCGGTTGAGATTGAGACACATTCTTGCTTGCGACTGGCCCACGACACAGCGCCGCCGTTCACAAGGCACACAAAGCCCGAGGTGGACTGTCTCTCATCCACGTTGCCTCCAAAATCTGCGTCGGTGTAGCACTTGAGGCGCAAAGGGTCTGTTCCTTGAAGGCTGCCATACTGCAGCCCCATGTGCCGTGTCTAATTGAGATGGCGCAAAATGCGCTTCACAGCCTGCCAGTGGAGTGGCCCAGGGTTGGCCACGAATCGACTGACTAGCCCCACAGCAAAAGAGATGTCCGGCCGCGTGCCAACCATGGCATACATGATGCTACCCACCGCAGACTGGTATGGCACATCCTGTATTTCGCGGCGCTCGGCTTCCGTGCTGGGGGAGTGGGTGGAGGTGAGATTGCATTTCGTGGGGAGAGGAGTGCTGAGGGGTTTGGCGTCTTCCATGCCATAGCGCCGAAGCATCTCTGAGATGTACTTCGTCTGGTTGAGCTCGATGGTGCCTGCATCTCGGTTACGATGTATAGCAGTGCCCAAGTAGTACTCGAGCTCGCCCATGTCCTTCATCTCAAACCGCCCATGCAGCTTCTCCTTGAGGGCCTCAAGGACCTTCATGGAGGTGGAGGCCAGAATCAGGTCATCCACGTACAGCGCTACCAGCAACAGTCCCTGGTCATCCGCACGGACATACACGCTGGGGTCGTTGTGGCAGTGCGAGAAGCCTAGGCCAGCCATGAAGCTGTCCATCTCCTTGTACCAGATCCTTGGGGCCTGTTTCAGCCCGTAGAGCGCCTTGATAAGGCGACACACCTGCCCGGGTTTTGCCTTGACACCCTCGGGCACCTCCATTAGTATCTCCTTGTCAAGCTTCCCATAGAGGAAGGCGGTCTTGACGTCCATATGGTGGATTTCCATGTTGTGCGCCGCAGCCACAGCCAGCAAGGTGCGGATGGAGGGGAAAGACGCGACAGGAGAGTAGGTCTCGTCGTACTCAGATCCTGCTCTCTGCGAGAACCCTTTCGCAACGATCCTTGCCTTGTACTTGTCGATGCTGTTGTCTTGCTTGCGTTTGATGCGTAGGACCCATTTCACGCCCACCACGTGTGCGTTTGGTGGTCTGTCCACCAGCTCCCACGTTCCGTTCTCTTTGATGGAGGCGAGCTCGCTCTCCATCGCCTCCTTCCACTTAGCGGCGTCCGGCCGCGAG
>SZWC01017691.1:27714-40793 GCA_023375785.1 Penium margaritaceum | reverse complement strand
CTGCTGCAGCTGCTGCGTCTCTGCTGCGCAGCACGACGAGCACTGGCTCGCCTGCTCTTGTACCATAAGAAGATTCCAGGAAGCTTCCTAGCCTTTCTGCTTGCTAGCCTGACAGCACGGGTCTGGCTGGTTGACACACAGGTCATGCAAGGGACAGCAAGGGTAGGGAGAGACACGTGCACTTGTATCTCAAGCTTCAACTGAAGTAAATGCAGAGAGGAATAACAAATGACAGGTCCACAGCATAAATAGCCGCCCTGGCTCACGGCGGGTGGTGCACACGGCGGTGCCTGTCAAACCTGAACCGGCCCAAAACCACTGTTTTGGCCATAATTGTGCGCACAAGCGTCCAAACGGAGCGCCGTCTGATCCTACGGATGCACAACGAAAAGACAGACACAACGACTGGTCACACACCTACGTCCGGGAACAACCAAAAAGTGTAAGAAAACAAACATGTAAATCAGCCTGGCAGGGCTGTCCACCGAGAAAATCCAAAAGACCTCCAAACGTAGTCCGTGGGCTGTGGGAGCCCTCTGGTACACTGGGTAGGCTGCCAGGCCGCCTCCAGCGGGTGGAGCATCACCTCAGGGAACTCTGTCTCCAGCTGGGTCCGCCTCAAGGATCTGCACGAGCATGGACACGGCCTAGTGGTCACAGCCAACTGTACAACTGTGTATGACTGACAACATCACAACATGGCGTTCAAGATTGAGCAAGAATCTCGATGTCATCTCGGCCATTTCTAGACTGGGAATGAGATTTTCAATCTCAAACATCAAGACTCAGGAAATCTCGATCTTGAAATATGTTCCAAATTGAAAACTCATTCTCGTCTTGATCTCGTTCTCAACTATCGAGGAATTTTACATCCTGAATCATATCGAGCACATTTCGGTTCGATTCATGGTGCAAGAGACGCCATGCACGCATACACACACAGACAAAGTGGGCATCTAATTGGAGATTATTTTTAGGGCATGCAGGCCTATGCAAAAACAAATATGAGCTCTGTGTGTGAGTGCGATGCAAGCGGGCAAGAATTTGGCTAAGTCTGGAACGCTGAGTGTAAAGTACCAAGGAGAGTTTACAAATGAGCCCCTAGCGGGCTTATATAGGGGCGCCGGCAGCTAACCGCACCGGGCCTCGTCAACCCTACTGAACCCAAATGAGTCAACAGGGAGAACACACTGCATACACAACGAGAGCAACAAAGGTGGTCTCCTCGAGGCACCGGAACAGCTTTCCGAGTGCCCGGGTCTCGACCACCGAGAAAATATGAGTAGTGCCAAAAAATCTCAGAATCAACGTCCAGACATCACAGACGGCTTTCCGAATAATGGAAGCCCCACAACAGCCATCAGGTCTCCTCGTCGCACCGGTACAGTTAACCGGGTGCGCGGGCCTCAACCCACCGAGAAAACTCTCCTACCTCCTGACAAGCCCACATGGCTGCCGGAACGCATCGACCGCGTCTCGCCGGCGCTGTCATAGGTGCTAGAGAAGTCTCGGTGCAGTCTGGAGGCCCGTCGTGTCGTCACGCCCTCCTCTGCCATATACCCCGAATGTGGGTGTATCGGTAAACAAGTAGTATCGGTCGTGACTGGTGGAAGCCACACAAACCAACACTCCCCTTGGCTGACATAGCCGTCCACGCCAGAACAAATGAACGAAGGCATGGAACAACATATGCCAAACCACAATATGCACCAGGCAATCATACATACACACTTCTGCTACTCACCTAAGGTCTCCCTAGACACTGGCACATGCTACCAAGTGTCTGGGTCTCAACTATGAGAGTGTGGGCATAGGCACTGTGTGATGCCCACACTCCCCCTCGACAGGTACAGCAATGGAAGCCGAGGAGGTGGAGGATGTATCGAAATCGGCGCGAGTACGGCGTGCGGAGCGCTGACGCCGACGTCGCGGGGCCACTCGACTGGAACGACTGCATGAAGACATGTCATCGCGAGGTGGCGTCGTGGTCGCAACAGAGTGGAGGATCGAAAGGATGGTGGCAGCCTGAGACTCGCTAGCAGATGGGGCTGAAGGTACACCATCGGATGAGGAAGTAGGAGAGGATGGAGGAGATGTGATCGAAGAGGCCGTCGACGAACGAGTAGCAGAAGCACGCTCAGTAACTACAAGGTCACAGAGCCGCTGCACCGTCTGCCGGAGGCCGTGGATCTCAGCGAATATGCTCGCCAGAGGTCCAACTAGGGGATCTACCAACGCCGGCAGATCCGTATGCTGTCGAGGACGCAGGCTCGGACGAGGCTGTAACCAAGGTGGATGCCAGCCGGGAGGGCGCATCCAACAGCGACGCCAACCATGACGTCCATCACCACAGTAGTAGCAGGCGAACGCTCAAGGCGCCTGCTCAGATGTCCGCGCACTCATCTCGTGTGTTGGACGATAGATAGGCACCGAGGGCACCTACTCTTGGTGGTAAACACCAAGCCACGGGAGAGAATGAGGCCCGTAAGTACTATCACTCCTCGAGGTCACGGCGTCCGGGTCAGCAAACGTGACCAGACGGGAAGAGCTACACTACCACAGCACACCCGGAGACAAGAGTCTGACTAGCCACGGCGACCAATGCTGGTGCCACGAATGGAGCGAAAACTGCTCCAAAACGAGAAGGGGTGGCGGCTGCAGGTGTGGCCGCTGCTCCAAGCGGTAGACGACCCAGCCCTCGGAGACGGTAAGACTCGAATCCGCCGTCGATCCCACGGGGTGAAGTGCGCGCACCAATCCACGGGCCCGAGGGACACGCCAGTCTAGGACACGTCTCGAAGTGGAAATAGCCGCTGACGCACAAGCCGTCGTCAGTGGGGAAGGACGAAGTAGAAACGTACCTACAACTGGCCCTCACCACCGCTATGGCTGCGACGAAAGCTGCTGATGCTGGAGCGGTAGTATTTGGACAATTCCCCCCCTTTTTCTTTTCGGGCCCCTTTTGAAGTGTGTCGTGTCCGCATCCACCACCCCTTCCTTTTCTTGCTTGTGATCCCCTCTGCTCGCCTGAAGGCCTTGCCTTTCTCTTCTTTCTTCTTTCCTTCTTTTTTTTCTTTTTTCTTTGTTTCAGGCGTACCCCTTTGCGTATTTTTTATTACTCGCCCCCCCCCCCCTTTTCTCGATTACCTAGAAGGTGGGCAAACGGAGAAAATGAGGAGGGGGGGTGTTCGGCCTGTCCGGCTCTCCCTCCCGTGCACTCGCTCACTCGCTCGCTTCTGCTGCTCAGACGCCCCCCTACGCTCTGATACCAAATTGGAAATAATTTTAGGGCATGCAGGCCCATGCAAGAACGAACATGAGCTCTTTGTGTGAGTGCGATGCAAGACGGCAAGAATTTGGCTAAGTCTGGAACGCTGAATATAAAGAACAAGGAGAGTTTACAAATGAGTCCCTAGCGGGCTTATATAGGGGCACCGGCAGCTAACCGCACCGGGCCCCGTCACCCCCGCTAAACCCGAATGAGTCAACAGGAAGAACACACTACATACACCACGAGAGTAACAAAGGTGGTCTCCTCGAGGCACCGGAACAGTTCGCCGAGTGCCCGGGTCTCGACCACCGAGAAAACATGAGCAGTGTCAAAACATCTCGGAATCAACGTCCAGACATCACAGACGGCTTTCCGAACGTGGGAAGCCCCACAATAGCCATCGGGTCTCCTCATCGCATCGGTACAGTCAACCGGGTGCGCGGGTCTCAACCCACCGAGAAAACTCTCCTGCCTCCAAACGAGCCCACATGGCTGTCGGAACGCATCGACCGCGTCTCGCCAGCGCTGTCGTAGGTGCTGGAGAAGTCTCGGTGCAGTCCGGAGGTCCCTCGTGTCGTCACGCCCTCCTCTGCCATATACCCCGAATGTGGGTATATCGGTAAACTAGCAGTGTCGGTCGTGACGGGTGGAAGCCACACAAACCAACACTCCTCCTGGCTGACATAACCGTCCACGCCAGAACGAATGAACGAAGGCATGGAACAACAATGTATGGCAAGCCATAAGATGCATGAGTCAACTCACACAGATACACACACACACTCATCTACTATCCATCTAGGGTCTCCCTGGACACTGGCACAGCCCACCAAGTGTCTGGGTCTCCACCATGAGAGGAGGGATGCACATGTGCACAAACCAGTGTAATGCCTATCACACACATGTCAAGCAACAAGATGGTCTCCTCGTGACACTGGCGGTACCAGGGCCCGGGTCTCGACCACTACGAGCAATCCATCACAATAGTATCATCATCCAAACACAGGATCATGGGAGGATCTCCTCGTAACACGGGTACAATGCACCACGTGTCCGGGTCTCAACCAACAGCTCACATGCACATGCCACACACTCTATAGCCATACACAAGACACACGATCACATGGTCTCCTCTTGACACTGGTACAACGCACCAAGTGTCCGGGTCTCGACCAACAGGGTGTTGCCATGTACATGCAGCTATGGAGGCACGCAGCATGAGCCACATGCGGGATGCTGTAGATGCTCACAACAGAGCATGGACCTCCCCATGCATCTCCCATGACGTCGCATCAGGTGGAGGTCCACACAGCACTCCCCCTGGGCAGATGAACCTGGGAGCGATGCCCTTGATGGAGATGCTGATGTCGTAGCTGAACAGATCCTGGGCGATGAGTCATGTAGTGTATGCATCATGTAGAGACAGCTCCCCCTGTCACCTGTGAGTCGACTCCCTCCCTCAAAGACGAAGTGGTGTCTCCGGCTACAACTCCTCATGTGAATCTGCATCACCTGGGGTATACCAGTCCTCGCGTGACTGCCAAGGGTCCCAACTCACAGTCTCTCCTACCTCCGCACTACCGCAATGCATCTGTGTACGCCGGAGGAACGGGAATGGGCCAGCAGCACGCGAGCGTGGATGAAGTGGCGGAGCTGGCCTCCGATACGGGATAGGAGACCCTGAGACACAAGGGTGTACTACCAGAAGAGGAGAGCTGGAGCGATGAACCGGATCACCACTCGTGGATGAAGATGAAGATGGGGCAGGTGAGTCGGGTGGATGAAGGTGCGTGACGGCAGCAGAAGAAGGAGGAGCGATGATGGGGTCCGGGATGGCAGAAGCCGAAGGCACGCTCAGCATCACTGCTGCGGCCGGAAGGCTCCTGCCGGTACCAGTGATGCTGCCCTCCTCTGAGAATCGCTCACGCGATGCCACCATCTCCCGCTGTAGCATGACTACACGCTCCTACAGATCAGCATAATCTGCCTCGGACATGTCGAGGTGGCCCATGTGGACCTGGTGTAGAATGAACTCTGCCTCACTGGATGCTGCACATGCAGACTGCACAGCTCGTGAGTACAGCGCCATCTGCATCTCTGCTGCTGAAGATGATGGAACAGGTGCCGTTGCATCCTCTTGGGGGTCAACCAAGGTCACAATGTGTTGAGACGCTGGAACATCGGATGCAGCTGCACGTGTCGCATCCACATCACAGCTCGTGTCTGTCATGCGAGGAGTGAGCGGTCGCATGCCGAGAGAGAAGGAGAAAGAGGAGTCGTCAGAGTCCGTAGAGTATGTGGAAGCGTCGTCCGTGCAGGTACTGCCACTCTCGGTGTCGATGTGATCGGTAGCGTCCCCAAGAGGTGAAATCGAGGGGGCAGAACTCAGCTCCTGCTTACGAGGTGACTCAATCTGCATGTATGGATCTGCTCCGATGTCCTCGACTGGCGCCAAAATGGACACAGGTGTACAGGGCTCCGGCTCAGCAATGTCCGTAAAGGCGACCAACAAGCGCAGTTGGCGCTCGCGCACTGTCTCGCCGGGAACGATGGTCGCTACCACCTGCTCGATGATAGAGTATGGATCATCATCTGACTCCGTCATGTATGTCGGTACCCCGTCGTGGGTACGAGAACCCGGAGACTGTGGGAAGGTGGACGACTCCTCACGCTGAAGCTAGTCCTCATGTACCGTAGATGAGATGGTGGAGCCTGCTGTGTCTGCTGTAGCATATGTCCCAGCGATGTCTCTCAGAACTGCTACTCTCAAGAATGCCTCAACCTCCAAAAGATCAACCGGCTGACTCTGCTCATGCACCGCGTCTGCTATTGTACTGGTGTGAATCTTGTGCGCCAACGCCCCCGGAGATCCGTGTGGGGCATCCCGATCCGCACAAGACTGCTGTGCCACCACCAGGCCGCTACTCGTCGGAGTCGCGAGTGGCATCGCCAAGGCACACGCGACTTGCACTCCTCCCGATGCAACCTGCTGCTGCACAATGTCCGACTACTGCCCCAGCGTAGATGTCGATCTCAATGACATGCCTATATCCTGCACTGGAACCTCCGTCGGGCTCGTGTGAGCCTGCTGCACAAACTCCGCCAAAAGTCCGCAAGAGGCATCCTGATCCGTACGGGACCCATGTGCCACCGTCGAGCCGCCACTGGTAGGAGCCGCGAGTGGCACCACCGAGGGACGCCGGGCCTGCACTCCTCCTGACGCAACCTGCTGCAGTAGAAGATCTCGATCCAGCCCGAACGTGGAAGTCGAGCTCGATGATACGCAAGTCTGCACCATGACCTCCATGGCGGGATCAGACTCCACGTCATGTACTGCCACCCTGTCATCTGCATCTGCCTCGGCTGACGCTAAGGCACGGCGGGACGGCAGGGATGCGGCTACTGTCGCTACGGGCATAGGCACTGTCTGATGCCCACACTCCCCCTCGACAAGTACAGCAATCGAAGCCGAGGAGGTGGAGGATGTATCGAAACCGGCGTGAGTACGACGTGCGGAGCGCTGACGCTGACGTCGTGGGGCCACTCGACTGGAACGACTCCATGAAGACATGTCATCGCGAGGCGGCGTCGTGGTCGCAACAGAGTGGAGGATCGAAAGGATGGTGGCAGCCTGAGACTCGCTAGCATGTGGGGCTGAAGGTACACCATCGGATGAGGAAGGAGGAGAGGATGGAGGAGATGTGATCGAAGAGGCCGTCGACGAACGAGTAGCAGAAGCACGCTCAGTGAAGACAAGGTCACAAAGCCGTTGCACCGTCTGTCGGAGGCCGTGGATCTCAGCGAATATGCTCGCCAGAGGTCCAGCTAGGGGATCTACCAATGCCGGCAGATCCGTATGCTGTCGAGGACGCAGGCTCGGACGAGGCTGTAACCAAGGTGGATGCCAGCCAGGATGGCGCATCCAACAGCGACGCCAACCATGACGTCCATCACCACAGTAGTAGCAGGCGAACGTGCAAGGCGCCTGCTCAGATGTCCGCACACTCATCTCGTGCGCTGGACGATGGATAGGCATCGAGGGCACCTACTCTTGGTGGTAAACACCAAGCCACGGGAGAGAATGAGGCCCGTAGGTACTATCACTCCTCGAGGTCACGGCGTCCGGGTCAACAAACGTGACCAGACGGGAAGAGCTGCACTACCATAGCACACCCGGAGACGAGAGTCTGACTAGCCGCGGCGACCAATGCTGCTGCCACAAATGGAGCGAAGACTGCTCCAAAACGAGAAGGGGGGGCGGCTGCAGGTGTGGCCGCTGCTCCAAGCGGTAGACGACCCAGCCCTCGGAGACGGTAAGACTCGAATCCGCCGTCGATCCCACGGGGTGAAGTGCGCGCACCAATCCACGGGCCCGAGGGAGACGCCAGTCTAGGACACGTCTCGAAGTGGAAATAGCCGCTGACGCACAAGCCGTCGTCAGTGGGGAAGGACGAAGTAGAAACGTAGCTACAACTGCCCCTCACCACCGCTATGGCTGCGACGAAAGCTGATGCTGCTAGGGCGGTAGTATTTGGACGATTCCCCCCTTTTTTTTTTCGGGCCTCTTTTGAAGTGTGTTGTGTCCGCACCCACCACCCCTTCCTTTTTTTGCTTGTGATCCCCTCTGCTCGCCTGAAGGCCTTGCCTTTCTCTTCTTTTTTTTCCTTCTTTTTTTTTCTTTTTTTTTTCTTTCACGCGTACCCCTTTGCATATTTTTTATTACTCGCCCACCCCTTTTTCTCGATTGCCCGGAAGGTGGGCAAATGGAGAAAATGAGGAGGGGGAGGGGGTCTGGCCTGTCCGGCTCTCCCTCCCGTGCACTCGGTCACTCGCTCGCTTCTGCTGCTCACACGCCCCCCTGCGCTCTGATACCAAATTGGAAGTAATTTTAGGGCATGCAGGCCCATGCAAGAACGAACATGAGCTCTTTGTGTGAGTGCGATGCAAGACGGCAAGAATTTGGCTAAGTCTGGAACGCTGAATATAAAGAACAAGGAGAGTTTACAAATGAGTCCCCAGCGGGCTTATATAGGGGCGCCGGCAGCTAACCGCACCGGGCCCCGTCACCCTCGCTGAACCCGAATGAGTCAACAGGGAGAACACACTGCATACACCACGAGAGTAACAAAGGTGGTCTCCTCGAGGCACCGGAACAGCTCGCCGAGTGCCCGGGTCTCGACCACCGAGAAAACATGAGCAGTGTCAAAACATCTCGGAATCAACGTCCAGACATCACAGACAACTTTCCGAATGTCCGAAGCCCCACAACAGCCATCGGGTCTCCTCGTCGCACCGGTACAGTCAATCGGGTGCGCGGGTCTCAACCCACCGAGAAAACTCTCCTGCCTCCTGACAAGCCCACATGGCTGTCGGAACGCATCGACCGCGTCTCGCCAGCGCTGTCGTAGGTGCTAGAGAAGTCTCGGTGCAGTCCGGAGGCCCGTCGTGTCGTCACGCCCTCCTCTGCCATATACCCCGAATGTGGGTATATCGGTAAACTAGCAGTGTCGGTCGTGACGGGTGGAAGCCACATAAACCAACAGAGAGGAGGGATGCACACGTGCACAAACCAGTGTAATGCCCATCACATACATGTCAGGCAACAAGATGGTCTCCTCGTGACACTGGCGGTACCAGGGCCCGGGTGTCGACCGCTACGAGCAATCCAACACAAGAGTATCATCATCCAAACACAGGATCATGGGAGGATCTCCTAGTAACACGGGTGCAACGCACCACGTGTCCGGGTCTCGACCAACAGCTCGCATGCACATGCCACACACAGTATGGCCACACACCAAGACACACGATCACATGGTCTCCTCGTGACACTGGTACAACGCACCAAGTGTCCGGGTCTCGACCAACAGGGCGCTACCATGTACATGCGGCTATGCAGGCACGCAGCATGAGCCACATGCGGGATCCTGTAGATGCTCACAACAGAGCATGGACCTCGCCCCATCTCCCATGACGTCGCGTCAGGTCGAGGTCCACACAACACTCCCCCTTGGCAGATGAACCTGGTAGCGATGTCCTCGATGGAGATGCTGATGTCGTAGTTGAACAGATCCTGGGCGATGAGTCATGTGGTGTGTCCAACATGTAGAGATAGCTCCCCCTGTCACGTGCGAGTCGACTCCCTCCCTCAAAGACGAAGTGTCTCCGGCTACGACTCACGTGAATCTGCATCACATGGGGTATACCAGTCCTCGCGTGACTGCCAAGGGTCCCAACTCACGGTCTCTCCTGCCTCCACACTACCACGATGCATCTGTGTTTGCCGGAGGAACAGGAATGGGCGAGCAGCACGCGTGCGTGGATGAAGTGGCGGAGCTGGCCTCCAATACGGGATAGCACACCCTAAGACACAAGGGTGTACTGCCAGAAGAGGAGAGCTGGAGCGACGAACGGGATCACCACTCGCGGATGAAGATGACGATGGGGCAGGTGAGTCGGGTAGATGAAGGAGGAGCGATGATGGGGTCGACAAGAGCGAGGATGGCAGAAGCAGAAGGCATGCTCACCTCTCCTCTAATAGTGTCCCCAACGGACGTCATACTCGGAGCTCGTACAAGATCCTCCCCGGGTATAGGTGTGCCAGATGCTGCTGGCGGAAGGCTGCTGCCGATAGTAGTGATGTTGCCCTCCTCTGATAATCGCTCACACGCTGCTATCATCTCCCTCTAGAGCATGACTATACGCTCCTGCATGTTAGCATAATCTACCTCGGACATGTCGAGGTGGCCCATGTGGACCTGGTGTAGAGTAAACTCTGCCTCACTGGATGCTGCACATGCACACTGCACAACGCGTGGGTACAGCGCCATCTGCATCTCTGCTGCTGAAGACGATGGAACTGGTGCTACTGCATCCTCCTGGGGGTCAACCAAGGTCGCAATGTGCTGAGACGCTAGAACATCGGATGCAGCTGCAGGTGTTGCATCCACATCACAGCTCGTGTCTGTCATGCGAGGAGTGAGCGGTCGCATGCCGAGAGAGGAGGAGGAGGAGTCGTCAAAGTCCATAGAGCATGTGGAAACGTCGTCCGTGCAGGTAGTGCCACTCTCGGCGTCGATGTGATCGGTAGGGTCACCAACATGTGAAACCGAGGGGGCAGAATTCAGCTCCTGCTGACGAGGTGACTCCATCTGCATGTATGGATCTACTCCGGTATCCTCGACTGCCGCCGTAATGGACACGGGTGTACAGGGCTCCGGCTCAACAATATCCGTCAAGGCGACCAACAAGCGCAGCTGGCGCTCACGCACTTTCTCGCCGGGAAGGCTGGTCACTGTCACTTGCTCAATAATGGAGTGAAGACCACCATCTGACTCTGTCACGTGTGTTGGTGCTCCGTACTGTGCATGCGACGTAGACTCCTGAAGCTGAAGCTGGTGCTCAGGTAGCGCAGATGATACGGTGACTCCTGCTAAGTCTGCTACAGCACGTGTCCCAATGACACCTCTCAGAACTGCTGCTCTCAAGAATGCCTCAACCTCCAAAAGACCAACCAGCCGACTCTGCACATGCACTGCGACTGCTGTCGTACTTGTGTGAATCTCGTGCGCCAACGCCCCCGGAGATCCGTGTGGGGTTTATCGATCCGCGCGGGACTCCTGTGCCACCGCCAGGCCGCTACCGGTCGGAGTCGTAAGTGGCACCGCCAAGGCACGCGGGACCTGCACTCCTCCTCATGCAATCTGCTGCTGCAGAATGTCCGACTGCTGCCCCAGCGTAGATGTCGACCTCAATGACATGCAAGTCCCAAGCACCCCAACATCCGCGAGACTGGTGTGAGTCTATTGCACACTCTCCCCCAAATGTATGGCACATGCATCTCGATCCGTACGAGACTCTTGTGCCACCCCTGGGCCTCTACCGGTCGGAGCCGTGAGTGGCACCGTCCAAGGACACCGAGCCTGCGCTCCTTCTGATGTTGCCTGCTGCTATGGAAGATCTAGATCCAACCTGGACGATAAAAGGCAACTCTCCACCATGAACGCCATGTCGGGGTCAGACTCCACGCCATGTGCTGTCACCGTATCATCTGAGTCTGCCTGAGCTGACGCTCGGGCAGCACGGCCCGGCGCGAGTGCGGATCCTGTCGCTATTGTCATATCACGTAATGTGCGGTGACCACACTCCCCCTCGACAGATACAGCAACGGAGACCGAGGAGGTGGAGGATATATCAACACCGGCGCGAGCACGCCGTGCGGAGCGCTGACGCCGACGTCGCAGAGTCACTCGACTGGAACGACTACATGAAGACATGTCATCGTGAGATGGCGTCGTGGTCGCAGAGTGAAGGGTCGACAGGATGGTGGCAACCTGGGACTCGCTGGCAGGTGGAGCTCAAGGTACACCATCCGATGAGGAAGGAGGAGAGGATGGAGGAGATGTGATCGAAGAGGCCGTCGACAAACGAGTAGCAGAAGCACGCTCAGTGATTACGAGGTCACAAAGCCGCTGCACCGTCTGCCGGAGGCCGTGGATCTCGGCGAATATGCTTATCAAAGGTCCTGCTAGGGGATCTACCAACGCCGGTACATCCGTATGCTGTGGAGGACGCAGGCTCGGACGAGGCTGTAGCCAAGGTGGATGCCAGCCGAGAGGGCGCGTCCAAGAGCGACGCCAACCATGACGTCCATCACCACAGTAGTAATAGGCGAACGCGCAAGGCGCCTGCTCAAATGTCCGCGCACTCATCTCGTGCGCTGGACGATGGATAGGTATCGAGGGCACCTACTCCCGGTGGTGAACACCAAGCCACGGGAGAGAACGAGGCCAGTAGGTACAATCACTCCTGGAGGTCACGGCGTCCGAGTCAGCAAACGTGACCAGACGGACGAGCTGCACTACCACATCACGCCTGGAGACTACAGTCTGACTAACTGTGCCCACTAATGCTACTGCCACTAATAGAGCAAAGACTGCTCCAAGACTAGAAGGGGTGGCGACTGCAAGTGTGGCTGTTGCTCCAAGGGGTAGACGACCTAGCCCTCGGAGATGGTAAGATTCGAATCCGCCGTCGATCCTACGGGGTGAAGCGCGCGCAACAATCCACGGGCCCCAGGAAGACGCCGGTCCAGGACGCGTCTTGAAGCGGAGATCGCCACCGACGACCGTCCGTTGTCTACTGAGAAGGCGAAAGTGCAAGCTGTCCCGCAGCCGCCGCACTATGTGTCGTTGACACTCCACCGCCGGATGCTACTATCGCGGCTATGAGAGCTGCTGCTGCGGCGGCGGTAGTAGTTGGAAGATCATCCTTTTTCTTTTAATGTTTTTTTTTTGTTCGTTGCCCACGGCCACCCCTCTCTTTTTTCTTTTGCCCTCACCCTCCACCCGTTTTTTTCCTAGGTCTCCCCTCTGCTCGCCTTAGGCCCTCGCCTTTTTTTTGGTTTGTTTTTATCTCCTTTTTTTCACTCGCTTTCAGGCGTACCCCTTTTCGTATTTTTTTACTTGTCCCCCCCCCTTTTCTCGATTGCCCGTAAGGTGGGCAAACGGAGAAAATAAGGAAGGGGGGTTGTCCGACTTGTCCGGCCCTCCCTCCCGTGCACGCTCGCTCGCTCGCTCGCTGAGCGAGCGAGTGAGCGAGTGGGTGTGGGGGGGAGGAGGGAGCGGGGAGGGGGGGGTCCTCTCCGCCCCTCTGACCCGGCCCCTCCGTCGGTCGGCCGACGGGGCCGAGAGGGCCCACGGGGCCGACGGGCCGAGGGAACCCACGGGGCCGACGGGCCCCCTCTGAAGGGCCCCTCGGAGGGGCTCGGCGGGGCCCTCCGAGGGCCCCGTTGAGAAGGGGAAGAAGA
>SZWC01017690.1:30433-59610 GCA_023375785.1 Penium margaritaceum | reverse complement strand
TGTATGTATGTATGTATGTATGTATGTATGTATGTATGTATGTATGTATGTATGTATGTATGTATGTATGTATGTATGTATGTATGTATGTATGTATGTATGTATGTACGTATGCATGTATGTATGTGTGCATGTATGTAT
The DNA here is from genome assembly GCA_023375785.1 of Penium margaritaceum. Taxonomy (NCBI): domain Eukaryota; kingdom Viridiplantae; phylum Streptophyta; class Zygnematophyceae; order Desmidiales; family Peniaceae; genus Penium; species Penium margaritaceum. The sequence continues at coordinate 59,469 of SZWC01017690.1, read as the reverse complement.
GTATGTATGTTTGTATGTATGTAATGTATGTATGTGTATACAAGTGTCGACTTACGAAGGAGGCATAGTCGGATCATTGGGTCGATTGTCATGCGACGCGTGCGAAGTTGCGTCGTGAGTGGTCGGATTGGAGAAAGTCCGTCAAGAATTCGGGGGACTTCGAGAAACGACGGTGAAGATGCGAGATACATCTTTGCAAATCATGATTCATCTTGATGCGTGGAGAAGTCGAATGAAATGGTGTGATACTTCCGTCAAAGATGCGCGAGAGTGGTTGAAGTTGTTAGCATGTTCCGGAAGATTCACTGGAGGCGGGGGCATTTGGTGTAAGCTACTGTGCTAGACAAGTAAGCAGCAGCTGGGGTAATGCTAGGAAGACACCAAGCAAGCGACGGTGTTAACGTGGAAGTTAGAAGTAGAGAGGAAAAGCAGTGGAGTAACAAGTCACGGAGGTGTTACGTGCAGGTGGGAGCGAGCGAACGAGCGGGCAGCGAGCGAGCGAGCGAGCGAGCACTGCACCGAGCTCGAAACTGGGGGATTCGACCCCACCTGCCCACAGAACAATTTCCTAGCATAAACTAGGTCACCGTACAAGCAACAACCTGTCTAGAGAAGAAACCCGGTTATGCTCATGACCAACTGTGCACCAATGCATGTGAGAAATGCAAATATGTCTGACAAGCTCTGATTGAGCTTCTCCATGGCTCGTCTTCTCAGCTTCCGGTCACAACGTGTCAATCGGCGGAGTCATCTCTCACTGGTCAGTCACCTGCACCAGTGATGTGAGTGTGCAACGAGGCCAGAGGTCACCGTGTGATAATGACATGAATCCTACACTCTCCCATGACCCACAGCCGACGCACAAGGACGACACGCACAGGCACAACACAAACGTCACAAGACGTGACACAACACAAGACTGTACACGAGCACTGGCATGACAACTCAACCAGGAGCATTACGAGGACACAGTAGCCCAACAGCGTGCACTGCTGCCTTGAAGACATTGTTGATGAGTGCCTTCGTGAGAAAGTCAGCTCGTTGCTGTCGCGTGTCAACCGAGACAATCTTGACATCACCTGCAGCCACACGCTCACGTACAAAATGATGCTCTATATTGATGTGCTTGGTGCGAGTGTGATGCATGCCGTCGTGCTCAGCAATAGCTTTTGTGCTTTGATTGTCACAGCGCAATGTGACGTAGCGAATGGGTACTCGCAGCTACTGANACAACACAAGACTGTACACGAGCACTGGCATGACAACTCAACCAGGAGCATTACGAGGACACAGTAGCCCAACAGCGTGCACTGCTGCCTTGAAGACATTGCTGCTGAGTGCCTTCGTGAGAAAGTCAGCTCGTTGCTGTCGCGTGTCAACCCACACAATCTTGACATCACCTGCAGCCACACGCTCACGTACAAAATGATGCTCTATATTGATGTGCTTGGTGCGAGTGTGATGCATGCCGTCGTGCTCAGCAATAGCTTTTGTGCTTTGATTGTCACAGCGCAATGTGACGTAGCGAATGGGTACTCGCAGCTACTGAAACAACCGACACAACCAAACACTCTCACAAGTGCCTGCACCAAGGGCGACATATTCCGCCTCACTGGAGCTGCGTGCGACGCAACCCTGTTTACCACTCTTCGAGGAGACAACTGTGCCGCCGAAGAGAAAGACATAGCCGGTGCGGCTGCGTGCATCCGTGTCATACACCCAGTCACTGTCTGTGTAGCCATCAACAACGACGGACGGCTGCGCCCAGTAACAGAGACCGACTCGTGCAGTGGAAAGCTCATATCAAACAACACGCAACGCGGCCTCCATGTGCCGCACCCCTGGGCACTGTGAGAACTGTGCAAGGAAGTTCACAAGAAAAGCGACGTCTGCTCGTGTGGTCGTGGCCAGGTACATCAAGGACCCTATGACGCGCAGGTAGTCGGTCACATCCACTTGCTCCCCCAGCTTGGACACATCCAGTGTTTTCAATAACCTCTGACCGGCGGGCGTCATCGGCGTGGATGCTGAGGGCACAGACTCAAGGAGCGAGGTAAAGCGCTCCCCCAGGCTTCTGACATATGCAGCCTGGTGGACATGAAGAACACGATGAGTACGATCACGCTCAAGCTCCGTGCTGAGAAATACTGGAGCTGGGCCCAAGTCTTTCATCTTGTATGTGGACTACAGCAGGGACTTCACAGTTGACACTGCCTCTCGACTTGGTGATGCAATGAGGAGGTCATCCACATAGACGAGGACTGCGACAAACGGTGCAGAGTTGGGAGCGACAAAGAGAGAAGGATCTACTATGCTACGACGGTATCCACCCTTTTCCAGGGTAGAGGTGATCTCCTGGTTCCAACACCGTGGTGACTGCTTCAGGCCATAGAGAGCTTTGCAAAGTCTCCACACCCTGTCAGTGCCAGCAGAGAATACTGGAGGTTGCACCATGTAAATCTCCTCATCTAACTGACCATGCAGAAAAGCGTTGTTGACATCCATCTGCTCGAGCTCCCAGTCATGGTGGGCGACAAGGCTCAGAAGGGCGCAAGCAATTGTGTAGCGTCCGATAGGGGCAAACGTCTCGTCAAAGTCAACGCCAGGGATTTGTGAGAACCCCTTGGCGGTGAGACGTGCCTTATACTTGTCAAGCTCGCCATTGGGCTTGTACTTGCGCCTAAAGACCCATCGTGCATCGTTGGCTTTGCGACCGGGCGGGAGATCGACCAGCTTGTAGACGGCGTGGTCGCCAAGAGCTCGAAGCTCATCTCGCATAGCAGCCTCCCATTGCTGGGAGTCGGGCACAGTGCGTGCCTGACGAACAGTAGTCGGGTCGGACGAGGGTGCAGCAGCAACTGTCGTGTGAAACTCAGCGACACTGCTGCGGATGACGGCTTCGAGAGCGCGCTCGTGCTCAGACCTGAGCAGCGTCTGCCCAAGGGCAGATCTGGGATGGACCACTGCTGTGGCCAGGCCCAAGGCGTCCATGCCAGTCAGTAGCTTTACAGGCTGCTCTGGATGGGACTGGACAGGACAAACGGATGGAGCGGCGACACTGGAGGAACAAGAGGGGAGTGCGCGGAGACGCTCGCCACGAACAAAGGGCTCGATGGGAGTAGGACCGGGAGGGTCACCAGGCGACGGCGGAGCAGGGGTAAGCGGACAGGACGGAGCCGCTGAGGAGTGTGCAGGAGAAATGGACTCAGACGGAACTGGGGAGGACAACACAGGAGACGTAGGAGCTCCGAGCGAGCTGGACGACACGGACGGAGAAAGGGAAGGAGGCACAGTGCCAGACGAAGAAGGCCGCTCCGAGGGTGGAGGTTACGAGGAAGGGACAGCAGCAGGGACTACAGGGACAGCGGGAGCAGCAGGCCCGACGTCCCCCCACAACCGAGAGAGCGGCAGCAGGGAGGCGGCCGTAGAGTGACGACTGAGGTCACGAAGAAAGACAGACTCAAAGAAAAGGGCATCGCGGGACTCAATGACGCGCTGGCGCTCCTGGTCCCAGAAGCGCCAAGCTTTGGACTGGGCAGACATGCCCAAGAAAGGGTAGAGGCGCCCACGAGGGGAGAGTTTGCCGTCACGAAGGTCCTCAGGGAGCCAGACGGACGCAATGCTACCCCAGACACGAGCGAGTCGCAGGTCAGCACGGGTCCCGTACCAACGCTCAAAAGGCGTGACCGAGCGGGGGAGGGGCTCGTGCGGGACGCGATTCCAAACCCGGGTCATGTAACTCATGGCCTCAAAGGCGAGCAGAGGAGGAAGACCGGACTCGGACAGAAGGGTACGGACGCCGTCGGCAAGAGTCCGGTTCCAACACTCAGAGACTCCGTTTTGTTGGAGTGTGTAGGGAGGGGAGGTCTCCAAACACACCCCTTGAGATTCAAGGAACCGGGCGGTGGGACCGAGGAACTCACCGTCGCGGTCACTGCGGAAGACACGCAGGGAGCGCTGACAAGACCGTTCAGCCTAGTGGAGCCACGACTCAATGACAGGAGGGACGTCACTCTTCTGGCGAAGAGCGAAGACCCAGTGATAGCAGGAGAAGTAATCAGTGAGGCACAAAACATAACGCCCAGCACCCCAAGGAAAGTCATGGGAGAGAGGACCCATGACATCAGCGTGAACAAGAGCAAGGGGGTGGGAGGACCTGGAGTCAGAGGAAGCGAAGGGGGAACGATGCATTTTCCCTTGGACGCAGTCAAGACAGTCTGAGGGACAAGGCAAAGGAAAGGTGGAGGGTGACAGCCCAACAGCAGGTTGGAGACGGTGCATGCTAGAGATGGCATCAGTGTGAACATGGCCAAGACGACGATACAAGAGTTGGATGTCAGCGGGCGAGAGGGATGGTGCAACGTGACCAAGAGGAGCCAACCGAGTGGGGAGCGGGAGCAATGAGTGGCACACGGTAGAGTTGATCACACTTCACCCCCCGCAGAACGATGCAATCAGTGGAACGAATGAAGACAGTGCCAACACCCCAACTGGTGGAGAAATCCATGCCCTGATTGTCAAGGGAGGGCGCGGACAATAGGCTGAGCTCCAAAGAAGGCACGTACAGCTCGTCGGGCAGAAACAGCACGCCACCGGGACCAACAAAACAGACAACGCCAACGCCCTGGACAGGCAGCAACTGACCAGAACCAGTACGAACAAAGCGGACGGAACTTGCGGGACCCAACGAGACAAACGCTGAGCGAAAAGAGGTCATGTGGTGAGTGGCCACGGAGTCGAGAACCCAGAAGCCACCGGAGACACGAAGACCAGGAAGGACGCCACAGGTGGCAACAGTGCCAACAGAGGGTGGAGCTGAGTCACAGACAGACAGGCAACAAGGGAGAGTGACAGACTACCACTGCTCAACCCACGGGACAGATGCGGACGGGAGCCCAAGAACATGACCGGGGGCGTCCCCACAAATGACAGTGTTAGTGTGACAAGGGAGACCACTGGACAACGAAGAAACACTCTCACCTCCCTGATCGTGGAGGTGAAGATGCTGGAGAAGAGACTACTCCAGCTGCCGCTCGCCATTGACGGACGTCGTGGAAGATGGAGGAGACGAACCCGAGGGAGGTAAGAACCGCGGAGGTGGGATGTACGCTAAAGAAGGGGGCCCGGCGTACACGAGTGCACCGTAGGGCGATGGCCAGCCCCAGGGGTATGGGATGGGCGGTGGAGCTGTGGAAATGCCAGCGGTGGGGTAGACCTGTGCCGAGGTGGAGCTGACAGGTCAAGAGACAGAAGGGGAGCTGGAGTTGGTGGTGGAAGAAGACGGAGAGCCACTGGTGCGAGCCCAGTACGCACGCATAGAGCAGGCCAGGCGCAGATCGTCAGGAAGCGCAGGGCACGCACGAGCAGAATGCGTGGAGGAACCATAGTTCCAGCACACAACCTTACTAGGGACACGGGATGGTGGAGTGGCCTTGCCCTTACCCTTGCTTTTTCCGCGACCACGGCTACGCCCGCGTCCCTGGGAGGCGAGAGTGGTGGCCGTAGCTGCCGAGGAAGACGAGGATGTGGAGGAGGCGACAGCAGCCGATGAAGAAGCAGAGGGGGAAGCGGTGGTGGCTGCAGCAACGCCAACGACTGTAGCGCGTTGCAGTCATTTGTTCTGAAGGCTGGTCCACCAAGCAGCGAGCCGGTCAGCAACAAAGTCCCAGAGAGCGCCAATGCCCGGTGGGGAATCAGGAGGAACGGGCTGAGAAACGAGACGGAGCAGCTCATCAGATTTGACGTCGCGAAGGAGGTCTGACAGCTCGGGAATCGACCCGTTGACCATGGTGTGGACAGCAGCGAGCTGGCCTGGCGCGGCTATGCCGAGCTCACGAAGGAGCTTGAGCCCGCGTGCCCAATAGACGTCAGCCGACTCGTCAGCACGCTTTATGAGCGTGTTGAACTGCATAATGAGGGCACTCAGGGTTGCCTGACCAGTGACTGTGGTGCGACCGCGAAGCATGGCGTAGGCACCAATAGGATCAGCTAGACACTGCACGGCGGGATCGCCGTTATAGGTACCGACCTCGTTGACAAGCGTCTCTGGCGCAGCAGCAATGAGGGCACAGACAGCGTGGGCAGACTCAGCAACGACAGGCGTAAAAGGTGCGACAGCAGGGAAATAGCATTCCCACAGACGCTCCCCCTGGGCCCAGGCGATGAAGCGGGTTTCCCAGGAGGAGAAGACGAGGCCGGCGGACAGGACAGGCGGCTGCGAGAAAAAGTCATGCTGGCGCGTGACAGGAGTGGGAGCAGAAGGCGAGACAGAAGCAGCGGGTATGGAGGAAGCATCCGTAGAGGTGCTAGCGCTGGCAGCAGCGGTGGGGACGGAAGCAGCAGGGAGGCGCTTAAGCACAATAGCTGTAACCTCATCAGCAAAGGCGGCGCGATTATCATCGGCAAGCTTGAGGCGGTCCTCAGCCTCGCGCTACGCCTCGAGAGCGAGGCGCAGCTGGCGCTGCAGGTCAGCTATGACTGATTCGTCGTCATTTGGCATGGTGACAACGGCAGATTTTGGCAGAGTTTCCCCTGCCCCAGTGGGCGTGGGAAAACTGGACGTGCCCAAGGCACAAGGAATGTGTGTTGCAGGACAGCCCGATCCCAATTAGACAAGCAAGAAAATCCTACAAGAGAGGAAAGGAGGCAAGGAGACAGAGCAGCAGCCGAGGACCCTCACAAAGCAGAAGGAGGTCGAGGTGCACGCAACAAGGCAAGGAGCGGTGGAACAGCAGCAGCGGTTGAAGCGAAGACAACGGAGACAGTGGATGTGATGGGGATCATCAGAGCAATTGCTCTGGTGATGAGGACGGCTCCAAGAGTTGTGAAGGCTGCAACAATGGAGATGGCTGCTGTGATGACGTTGGTGACGGTCAAAGGAGCAGATGAGGTGGCAGCAATAGCATCGGAGGTGGAGGTACAAATGGAGGAAGCGGGCGCAGACACGGCACATGCAGTCGAGGCAGTCGCGGAAGCAACAGCAGAGGCGACTTCAGCAACCTGAGTAAAGATATCTGCAGCTGCGGCAGCTATTGGACCGGCTACAACAGCGGCTTTGGTATATGACTCAGCAGCGTGTCCTGCCGAGGTCGAGGCGGATGCACAAGAAGCTCAGGCAGCGGCAACAAGTGTGGCGGTGGTTGCTGTTGCAGCATCGACTACCGCGAGGGCCGTGCGCGTAATCCTGGTGGCCACGGCAACAACGTCGTGACCTATGACAGAGGACACGCGAGCAGTTGCGGCGTCCATCCCAGTGCTAATGTGCGGATGCTCGATCCCCCCAGGAGAACGAGAATGAGGTGAGCTTACCGGTATGGAGGGCCGCATTGGTTGCGATGGTAAGGTTGCCTCGACGGAGGCGGCGTCACGGTGGATGTGGCGTTGTCCTGCTGAGCTCTCCCCTGAGTCGCCACCGAGATCCTCCCAATGCGCCAGCGTGACGGTGACCACCACCAGACGGTGGTGCGGAGACTGCTACAAGGTTGCAGTGCCGATCCTCTACAATGCCGCTTGCTGCTCCTGTCACGTTGGTTATGCGACTGCTGTGGTGCAGGTGCTACTGTTGCAGCCATTGCTACTGCCATGCTGCTGTTGCTGGTAGTGCTGCTATTTGCTGCAGCTGCTGCTACTGCTGCCGTGCTGCTGCTGAGCTGCTACTGAGCTGTTTGCTGAGCAGCTACTGATCTGCTACTGAGCTGCTGCTGAGTTGTTTGCGGGCTGCTGCTGAGCTGCTGCTGAGATGATGTTGCGCTGCTGCTAAGATGCTGCTGCGAAGCTGCTGAGTTGCTGCTGAGTTGCTGAGTTGCTGCTAAGCTGATTGCTTACAGCTGTTCAGTTGCTGCTAAGCTGCTGCTGAGCTGTTTGCTGAGCAGCTGCTGATGTATTGCAGAGCTGCTGCTGAGCTAATTGCTGAGTTGCTGCTGAGTTGATGCTACGCTGCTGCTAAGATGCTGCTACGAAGCTGCTGCTGAGCTGTTGCTGAGGTGCTGCTGCTGGGCTGTTGCTACGGAGCTGCGGAGCTAGAGCCACTGCTGCTGGGATGCAGCAAGGCTGTTGCTGTTGAGTTGCGGAAGCTGAGCCGTTGTTCACGTTGCAGCTGCTGAAAATATTGCTAGGAGACGGCGACGGACCCCCCACGCTGCCGAAAACTTTTTCAGCAGCGTTTCCCCCGCCCCAGTGGGCGTGGGAAATATGAGAAGGCCGTGGGAAGACTTGTAGGAACTTGTTCCAACCCCACCCCACCTAGGAATAGAGGGAGCCCAACCAGCAGGAGGAGGGGAAGACCAAAGAGCCCTGACGGCAGAATGCCGTCACCCGCTCCTGCTGAGGCTACCGCAGTCAGCTACTGCTGTGCTGGTAGATTGTGACGGCGGGGTGGATGTGCGACGCCAAGGGTGGACGTCGCGGGTTTGGCTCAGAATACGTGGGCGGCAGATCGATCCGCTGCCCGTCTTCCACGCAAACATCGCTCTGATACCAGTAAGGTGCTGTGCTAGACAAGTAAGCAGCAGCTGGGGTAATGCTAGGAAGACACCAAGCAAGCGACGGTGTTAACGTGGAAGTTAGAAGTAGAGAGGAAAAGTAGTAGAGTAACAAGTCACGGAGGTGTTACGTGCAGGTGGGAGCGAGCGAACGAGCGGGCATCGAGTGAGCAAGCGAGCGAGCACTGCACCGAGCTCGAAACTGGGGGATTCGACCCCACCTGCCCACAGAACAATTTCCTAGCATAAACTAGGTCACCGTACAAGCAACAACCTGTCTAGAGAAGAAATCCGGTTATGCTCATGACCAACTGTGCACCAATGCATTTGAGAGATGCAAATAAGTCTGACAAGCTCTGATTTAGCTTTTCCATGGCTCGTCTTCTCAGCTTCTGGTCACGACGTGTCAATTGGCGGAGTCATCTCTCACTGGTCAGTCACCTGCACCAGTGATGTGAGTGTGCAACGAGGCCAGAGGTCACCGTGTGCTAATGACATGAATCCAACATTTGGCCGGTTTGCCCTGGGCTGTCAGAATGAATACCGCGGTCTAATGATGCGATGGCTATTTGTGTAGAAACGAAAATGCCCACTTGGCAAGATTAGGGACTCGTGTGCGTTTGATATGTAACATGGTAGCACGACCGAGCAGAACCCGTTTTGAATAATTGGGTTTACCGGATTCCCCATCAAAACATATTGCAAAGCTCCTTTTAGAGATGTCACAAATCCCTTTGTAGAGAGGTTTGTGATTTTTCTTCAATGTCTTTTAATGTGAGCATGTTGAAATTAGATGTCATGCGGCGTTTACATAGCGTGTGGCTCTGGATTTTTTTTGGTTGTATGCTTCCTTGAAACGGCTTTCTTGATGTGAGCAAATGTTTGGAATTCGGATAGGATAAATTGACAAGATAATCCTGTTTTCCTCGCTGTTCTTGTGGGAGGTGATGATTCCGAAAATTCTACTAGCGTTCGAGCCTATCTGATTCCTCATCGACCGGAGACTCAAACTTGACAAAAAATGCTTGAAGCTAGAGGCCGACCTAAACGGTTGGATAGCAGGCTTTGACGTCCGGGCGATATTGGTCGTCCTCGTTTTTTAAAATATCAAAGTGGCCGTTTATCCTTCACTGACGGTGCTCGGACTGTGATCATGGTTTGATTGCATGATCTGTTCTTTCCTATGCTTGCGAAGGTCACATGCTCACGTATTTTTAGTTTGAATTTTAAGTATTTTTTTTCCGAAGCACATGGGCCCTTGAAAGCTTGCCGTTGAGGCGGTGTACGAGGAGAAAGTTTCACGTTAGGTCGGAGTCTAGCGCTGATGCGATTTACCGGCAGCTTAATCGTGCGGTCATTGTTGACCATCACATTTACAATGGAGAACATGTCAGAGTAGGCGCTCGCCATGCCCTCATGTCTACATCATCGCAGTATATAGTGGCGACTGGTCAGGTCATAGCCTCGGATAAGTTTGCCCATTCGGATATGGCTTGATGAATGTACGAAACGTGGATATGTCCATATTGCTGATAATTGGATATATGGTCACTCGCCGCTGGAAAGATAGGGGCGAGGTGGGATTTGTCGTAATGAGTTGCCTTCCGTTTTGTTTGTTTTTGACGTGGCCTCGATGGTGATAATGACGCAGCGGAGGCGGTCCCAGCAATCATCGTTGCTGAGTCGTCAACCGTCCGCTGACGCCTGCGTGCGTGCGCTGTTGTCAGCAAGCCTTCCTAAGAGTTCGGTGAGGCATGTGGGAGAGCTCGCGTGCCCGCCCGCCACGCTGGTCCCTTGGTTGGGAGCGACTGGGGAGCTGTCACATGAATACTAACGATAAGCTTGGCACGGCGTCAGCCAGGACGAACAATGCCGACGATGTACACTCTCCGCGAATACGACGAATAATCAGGTAGGGCTCATCATTGATCGATCGTCCAAGCTTCTGTAGCGTAGGATGAGATATCGGAGTCCATCGAGGAGTTTTGCGGGCCTCCATTCGCAGGACATTGATTCGACTGCCGCGGGCTCGTCTCAGCCGTGCCTTCCGTATCGGAACCAAGGTGGACGTGGACTCCGGAGACTGCCCCTCGATTCCCGTGAACGTTCGCACCCGTGAATCGCGTGCCGTGTCGAGAGGGAAAATCTCAGAAACATCGACAACCAAAGCAGGCACGATCTCCGCCGAAGCGAATCCTGGCAAACAGGGATCCAAGCAAAGGCCCGGTAGGATCGAACAACAAAGTCAAAATTGGTCATCGTATGGTTTAACCGTAGACTACGCAAGCTACACCTTTCTTTTCTTCTACAATATATCCTAGGAAGGTTCGTGTTTCAAAGACTTGACCGTGCAAAATTTTATCCTCTGATTTTCATGTCTCGTTAATGCCATGCAAAATTCAGCAAATCTGCAAGACCCCACTACCTTCAGCATCGTTTTTGAATAAGCTGTGATGCTACTTGATAGCGACGTTGATGTTTTTGCGGTAGGCTTGACGATTTTTCTCGTGCACTCAGCTCTAATCCACAGGCACCGACGAACAGAATCCAAAAATACCCTAACTGCGAGGAACATCCAACTCCTAGATCGTGCAGACTCCCTGAGGCCGCTCTCATTCACCTACGACGTGTTTGCTGCGTTCTAGATTCGTCAATGATTTCTTTATGCGCTACAATGGAAAGATTTGGTCAGATTTTGCCGCAATAGAGAGGTATCAAAATTTGACTCAAGAGTCTATTCATCCATCCATCGGTCTCGCTCCATGCATGAGTTTGAAGGCTTTCAACATGATCATTTTTCCCTCAACACGAACATCCATTGGGAGGGCACTCCAACGACAGACCTCTTCGACCAATCAGTGAGAGTGAAGGCATCATCCAACAACACCTTGATACAAAAGGCAACACGTGTCAATATGGGTGTCAACCTAGGCACCTCAGACAAATTCATCCTTTTCTTTAACAGAGGAAGTCTTATATGTGTGGGAACCAATGCTGCATCGTTGGCGGCGACTTATGTCGCTCCTCTCTGACGGGAAACTTTGGTACCAGAGGTGTTGCCGGTTGTCGCTGGAATGGGTAGTTTGGGCTCCTTAAGGATTGATTTCAGGGATGGCTAGAAACTCCTGTCCATGGGGTTTCTGCCTTATAGTTGTCTAAGTAGCGTGGCTCGGCACTCAATGTGCATCCATTTGGATGAACATCTTGCTTTCCTTCAACAATCCTCGGGGGCCCCACACAGAACACAAGTGACCAAATTGAGGTAGCTAAACAATCTATGTCTCCATCAATCTTATGCCAACATTGTTAGTGGGAACCTTGGCATGCATCCGTGCTCAAGAAGAGACACTCCAGACTTGACCGATTGCACCGGTCTTCCAACCAACAAGCATGATGAATTTTGAGCAGCGTAAAGTTTGTGGACTCTTGAATTCCTTAAAAAATGCAAACAAAATATCCGTTAGCATTCAACAATGGATTCAACGACAACCAGCTGCACCCCAGTTGTGTCCCATGTGCATGACCTCACCTCTCAAGGTTCCCTTGGGACCCTCGTCCCTTCTATTGTGTGGGAGTCACAAGACTCACCATTTCTGAAAGAGTATCTTTCAACATGGTCGTATGTGAGTGTGACACGGTCCTACAAATTGTTCTCATTAACAGAGAACAATGCCTAGAAACATTTGGCCACTTAGTGGCATTTATTTGCTTCACTTGATGTTCATTTCAATGGGTAAGGTGGTGATATATGGAGCAGAGAGTTTAACATCCAGTTGACTAATGGTTGGTGTACAGACAATGGTTACGCATGAAACTATTGGCTTTTCATCAACGAAACTGGCAGTTGTGTTATAAGTATACCATACTTCAATTGATATTAAAAAAAATCAAATTCATGATTTATGGAAATTTTATACTTGAGCAATGTTTTTGACAATACAATTTTTTCGGTCGCACCTTCAGATCCATTGAGAAAAAAATTGCAACCTTCATTTTGATGGGAGGCGACCTTGAACACCCTCAACTAATGGTTTTTAAGGTCGCATCGGTTAAATAAACCTTCTTTTCATGAAAACAATCGCACTAGACTAACAAGACTGACGCACGTAGAGGATCAAGACGACTTTACCGTGCAAAAATCCGGTCCTAATTGCAGTTCTTCAATATCTTTTGAGAATTGTTTCAAGGATAGTGGAATGTTGGTACCCATTCACAAAGTAATTATTTGGATTACAACTATACAATTCAGTGAATAAAAAACATGTTCAAGATAATCATCCAAGAAATTATTTCAATCAAGTACCAAGCGCTATAGGGCGTTTAAATGCTATTCAAAGGTGGCTAAGACATTATCTTGTAGTGAAGAAATAGGGTTTAGGGGGGTGCCCCAATACACTAAGAGAATATGCATTTGTATTTCTAGATTTTGTGAATAGTGATGTATTGTCATGCTTGCCAATACCTGAAGTAATCATGTAAAAAATGGAAGATGAAGGGGTGTATTCATGTTTTATCACAAAAGAGGTGGAGGTAGTGCTGTGTTTTTTCTCTTATTTTAATCATCACAAGGCATTCAGAAACATGTGTTGTATAACTTTCTTTATAGGGTTGACAAAGAGGGATGATTCTGATAAAAGGGGGTGGTAGAAGCTTAACTCATTCCCAAAAATGGATGCTCAAGACAATGATTATGAGATGGAAATCTTTTTCTTTGACATGTATGGATGTTATCTTCATCAAGGTTCAGAGGGCATTTTGTGTTGTGAGAAACCATCAACACTAACAGTTAGGTTTGGTGTCCAAAACAGTACGGGACAACTTCATTGTACGTGGTTATTTTGTTGGGATGCACTTGTTTGGGTTAGAAGTGTTTGTGCATACTCCATGGAGCACATGATTTCATGTGTGGATAGGTATCTATCCTGTTAAGGTTGACAATGGCTTGTGGGGAGAATTTGTTGTCGATAAAAAGAAGTTTGAGTTAACTATGAGGGTCTTTGCCATAGGGAAATCGTGGATTGTTTTCATTTGATACACAAACGTTAGTTGCATCATCCTTGAAAACTCAAAACTATCCAATCTATATGTGCTACACCTAGAAAAACCCGTGTCTTTTAATTTAAAGCCTAGAAAACAAGTCGTTTTTACTCACAAAGCCTTTAATCTAATGTACAATGAGCATCAAAACCCATCAACACCCAACATTTCTTTTATCATTTGAAACACTCAAAACAAGAATCAATTCCTTAGCATTATTTGAAAACACACAAAGTCCACAATTAGATGTATATCTCAACTTGGCCAAGTCATGTGTGTAGCCCTTAACATGGATCAACCTAACTATTCACCATGCAATAGCTTCTCAAATTGTATAATCCACATTCTAGAGATGTACACATTGTTACGAGATTATTATTTGACTAAACTCCTCACCAATCTCATACTACCCCATAACATCCCTAAAGCAAGTTTGAAACTCCTCCCTTGAGAAAAAAACTTCCCTAGTCATTTATGACCAATCACATATGAATTGTACACTCAATTTACTGTGTACATGTTGTGCGCACCGTAGATAAAGTTGTCTGGGCCGTAAGAGTCTTTATCGATTGATGTCATGTACCAAATATACACAAGTAAACTATTGTGAGAATGTTTCTCGGAAGTTGTGAGACGTACACTAGTGTACGTGTCACGACTTCCACCACATACACTCACTCATGCACTCACCATATACAATCAAGGTGGAGGGTGGTCCGAGCGATGTCAACGGATCAATCTATCCCCCCCCAATACAGGAAAGTGTTTGAAGCGGTGTATGTGGGGGGTATTAAAAATACACAAATGAAATCTTGTGAGAGAGTTTCACAGAAGTCACGAGACGTACACTAGCATACGTCTCGCGACTTTCACCACATACACTCACTCATACACTCACCATGTACAATGCGAACGGGGGGGTGAGCCGAGTGATAATGATGGATCAGTCTCCCCCCCCCCAATACGGGAAAGTGTATGCGACGAGTGTATAAGGCGGTGTATTTGGGGGGTGGGTAAAAAAAAAACACTAATGAACTCTTCTGAAAGAGTTTCTCAGAAGTGGCGAGACGTACACTAGTGTACATCTTGCGACTTCCACCACATACACTCCCTCATACACTCGTCATATGAAATCCGAGGGGGGATGGACCGAGTGATATCGACGGATCCGTCTCGCCCCCCCAATATGGAAAAGTGTATGCGACGAGTGTATGAGGCAGTGTATTTTGGGGGGGTACAAAAAAAAACATTAATGAACTCTTATGACAGATTTTTTTGGAAGTTGCGAGACGTACAATAATGTACGTCTCACAACTTCCACCACATACACTTCCTCATACACTCACCATATGCACTCCGGGGGGGAGGGATGGACCGGGCAATGTCCAAGGATCACTCTCCCCTCCCCCCAAATATGGGAAAGTGTATGAGGTGAGTGTATGAGGCGGTGTATGTGGGGGAGTTATAGAAAAAAACACTAATGAATCCTTGTGAGAGAGTTTCCCGGATATCCCGAGATGTACACTAGTGTACATCTCGCGACTTCCACAATATTCACTCGCTTGTACACTCACCGTATACAATCCATGGGGGTAGGATGGACCGAGCGATGTCGACGGATGAGTCTCCCCCCCTAAAATACAAGAAAGTGTATGAGGCGAGTGTATGAGGCAGTGTATGTGGGGGGGTACAAAAAAAATACTTAAATGAACTCTTGTGAGAGAGTTTCTCGAAATTCGCGACACGTACACTAGTGTATGTCTCGCGACTTCCACCACGTACACTTCCTCATGCACTCGCCATATGCAATCTGGGGGGGGGGGGATGGATCAAGCAATGTCAACGGATCCGTCTCCCCCCCAATATAGGAAAGTGTATGAGGCAAGTGTATGAGGCGGTGTATGTGGGGGGATGCAAAAAAAACACACTATTGAACCCTTGCAAGAGATTTTCCGGGAAGTCTCTAGACATACACTAGTGTACGTCTCGCGACTTCCACCACATACACTCACTCATATACTCACCATGTATTATGTGTGAGGGGGGGGGTGGACTGAGCGATGTCGACGGATTGGTCTCCCCCGCCCCCAATATGGGAAAGTGTATGAGACCAATGTATGAGGCGGTATATTTGGGGGGATAAAAAAAAGATAAACTAATGAAATCTTGTGAGAGAGCTTCCGAGAAGTCGGGAGACATACACGAGTGCACGTCTCGCAACTTTCACCACATACACTCACTCATACACTTGCCATATGCAATCCAAAGAGGGGGGAGAGGGGATGGACTCAGTGAATTGCACGCATCCATCTCCCCCCCTCCTCAAAACAAGAAAGTGTATGAGGCAATGTATGTGGTGGGTATGAAAAAAAACACTAATGAACTCTTGTGATAGAGTTTCCGGGAATTCACAAGATGTACACTAGTATACGTCTCGCAACTTCCACCACATACACTTCCTCATACACTTGCCATATGCAATGGTGGGGGGGTGGACAAAGCAATGTTGACGAATCATTGTCCTCCCCCCCCAAATACGCGAAAGTGTATGAGGCGAGTGTATGAGGCGGTTTATGTGGGGGGATACAAAAAAAAACACTAATGAACTCTTGTCAGAGAGTTTCCCGGAAGTCGCAAGACATACACTACTATACGTCTCGCGACTTCCACCACATACACTCCCTCATGCACTTGACATATGAAATCCGGGAGGGGGGGGGGACTCATCCGATCGAGAAGATACCGGAAACATAAATGTGCCGGTATGTGCAAAATGGACAGAGTTGTAGATGTAGTTTCTATGTAAATAGATGTACGTAGAGTAGGTGTGGTTAGAGATTTTTAGCAGACCTAAAATGGTCTTATATGCTAGAAATGGAATAAAACCCTCGATACCTCTAAGGAAACATCCTTATGACGTATGTACCTATACACCCATCTAACATTGTAGAAAAAGACCCTGATTAACCATACCTTTTAGTGATATCTACAAAGAGCATGAGCTCTTATACCAGAGCCCCTCATCGAAACATTTTGCGATGAACTAGTATATCACCAAGTGATACATATGTCCTATTGGAAGATGAACCAACATACTCCCACGTCTTTCAGAAGAATACTGTGATAATGAAAACATTTCTCATTCATTGTTGACTTGTTACAAATAAGCTAGAACAACCCCAAACATGTATTAACTCCCAAATACTCATTAGTTTACATGAACTCGATGTAGAGAAACAATTTTAGAAGAGTATGTACAATTCGATGTTCTTTGGAAGAGTCGTGTTTTGTCCCTCACATGTTTCTGTTATGGAAACCAAGGCATAATGTTATACATGAATTCAAGTCACAATGGATTTATTCTTGTTGGAACCTATCATTTATGTAACATTGATACAGAAGCTTGAAAGTTGCTTTGGTAAGAAAATTCCAAGATGTACACATCACTAAACTCAGAAAACACACAAAAATCACAAATTCACCATAAAGATAATGTTACGTTGAAGCTGCCCAACATATACTAAACAAGGATACACGTGTGAATGGACTACAATAGAGACACAAATTATCTATACGTGTAGAATTATAGGGCAAGATAAATGACCATGACTCAACATTTGCATCATTCTTTCCTATAGGCGTGGTGATAGCTGCATATCAATGAAAAAACTGAGTAACACGGTGGCACATATTCCTCATCTCCTTGTACCTCATGGTTTTATAGTGGCCATAGGGGAGTGATGAAAGTATTTGCCATGTTTTTACGTTTTGGACAATCATGCCATACTACTTCTTTAGTTGGTGACATTTCTTTGTGTTTATTGTTTGAAATCTTGTATTTGTTATTTGTTGAGAATGGATATCTTTGTTTTAAAAGATTATGTAGGTTTTCTTTGCTTCAATGGATCTATCAATTCTACTTTTCTTGAGTTCATCGATTGTTTTACATCTACCTAGTAAATTGCGAATCCTCATTGAATGGCTTACTTGACTCATTGCCACTAAGCTAACCGTAGCATTGTGATAAAGCATGAATGAAAACTTAGAAAGTGTGCAACTCAGCCATGTTGTGACTGGCATTAGTAAGGAAGTGTTTGATTCCCACATCAAGGTTGCGGCAAATGATGGTGTGATTGCACCATTGTGATGTTCCACCATAGGGCTATTGCAGCAAGGATGTTTGACATCATGCTTAACTAGATCATGATTCTCTAAATGAAATGTGATTTTGCATTGTCATGATGCTATCGTAGCAAGCTATTATCATACAAGGTGCTCCCACATCATGTTATTGTTACATCAAGGTGCTCTAAGATCATGCTGCTACTAGAGCAAGTTTCTATTGCAAAAGGTGCTCCCAAATCATGGTCCTACTACACTATGGTCTATAAGCATAATGGTGTGATAACACCATCATGTTACCACACATACATCGCCATCATTTTTATAACCTTTGTGCGCCATGGAGCTAACACTATGGTGGAAGCCCCATGCTGCAATTACTCAGGTACTCACACGACTTATTGTAAAGCACATTACAGTGCATCATGTTGCACCATGTTGTCATGACCACAATGCACGATGTTTGTTAAGTCAAAAAAATTGGAATATTGATGGATAAAATTATAATTGGTCACAAGTTGTAATTACATTGTCAGTTAACACATACTCATATACATACATCAAATATGGAGAAGTATGTACAGGACTCAAATCGACACACATGAATCAAGCTATTTTTGGAAACTTGACGTGTAGTACTAAAAGCTTTAGGTATGAAGTTTGAACAGTGAGTTATGTTTTAGAGACCTGAGTTTGATGTAGCTAAACCATTGAGCATCCGTTACACATGCCTTCTCACTAAGGAAACCCAATGAACATGATTGATGTATAGTAAAAAATGTCAAAGTGCTAAAGGCAACACCAATAATGTTAAATAGATGAGCTAGAGGTGAACTTAAAGTTGTTGCTTGCTGCTTTTGTCTACATATGATGGTTGCTTGCTTTTGTCTACAAGTGAAGGCATACAAGAATGAGTGTCTTCATGGTGTTTTAAGTGGTTTCATTGAAAAAACCCTTGGATGATTCTTATGAGGAGTTAATAGCGAGTTTCACAACCACCAAAGAGGTTATACAACTTTCTAGGTGGTTGCATAACCACTTCGGTGGTTGCATAACCACTTGAGGGGTTGCCTAACCACGTGGATGGTTTATAACCATTTAATCAAGTTGAAGAGTTAATGGGAAGATGAAGAGTCATTGTACCATTGTAAGGGTCACCTGGCACTTGAAGAGACAGTGGCAAGTGAAGGGTCCTAAGATTCTTGTTAGTAGAATTCTCTCTTGGAAGGAGGAATTTGAAATCATGTAAATCATCCTTGTAGGATGTTTTGGGAATTGTAAGAAAAACCTTAGCCATTGAGGCTTGCTCATCTCAACACCATGCATAGGTCAAAGATGTTGAGAAACTTGAGGCGGATGAAATCAAGCTTCTTCATTCTTGGTAAGGACAAAGAGGTTGTTGAGATTGAGGTGGTTGTAGGAAGATGAGATTGAGGAGTGGAGAGTTGGTGAAGAGGATGGGAGGATTAGGAGGTCAATAACAATTTGATAAGTCATGAGAGAGGATTTTCGCACTTGAAGAATTCTATGCAATAATAGGAGTTGCGGTTGTGCGGATGTTTGGCACAAAGGTGATGATTTGGGAGGAGAAGGATATTTCTATAATTATGGTAACTAATTTTGTATACTTTGTACCCAAAGAAGAAAAAAGCCTAGTTTTTGTAGTTGGGGCTTTGTAGTATCTTGCAATGTTCATTTGCAACTGGAAAGGGAGTGGGGTTGGTGAAGTCACTCCTTTCCCCTCCTCTTGTTTTGCACTTCAAGCGGATACGATGATCTTTGTGGTATCCACTTGAAGTACATAATTGAGAGTTGACTCAAAAAAAGAAAGGAGCGTTTTGCGATAGACAAGCAACAAAGCGATGTATAGCAACCCATCTGGCGTTTTTAGCCACCCATTAGTGAAACGAGCCGGTCAATCGCTGGGAGAGGAACTTGCAAGCAACTGCTTTTAGCCGCAATACACATAATTGCATTTTTGGTGTGGATTCTCATGTTTGCATCACCGGTTAGAAATTTGTGGATTATGTCAAGAGCAAGTTCGAGGATTTTTCTTGACTCGCTAGTCATTGGATTTGTCAAAAACTCTCGAAGCCAGTTTGGAGGAGCAAAATCATTGCCAGTTAGGTGGAAAGTCCCCTTAACTAATTTTTCAGACCCGATTTTGGTTGGAGGCTTCTTTTCGCTGACTTTAACCTCCAAAACGACCATGGTAGTGCCCTCATTTACTCTTGAAGCACTAAGAGGCTGATTTGAAGACCATAGCTCCACCATGAATGATAGAAGTTATCACTGTGGTGTCTTGTTCCCATGTAAAGCTATTCTAAATCTTGACATCCACTTTCGTTAGCCAAACTTCCAGAGTGATGTTTTTTTTTGCTCAAGTTGTGTGATGATAGGATTCCCAATTTTCTTTGAGGATGGGGTGAATGATCCTTTACACAAGGGTCATCGTGTTTGCCCACGTCTGAAGAATTATGTACGGAGGAGGCAAAGTGCATGCGAGCTCCTTTTAGAGTATAACTCATAATCCTGAACTAAGCATACGAGCAACTCTAAGCGTACATGAAGAGTGAAGTGAAGTTGAGTGGTCTGTCTCCATGGAGTCCAGTATGCCAAATTTAGATATTGTATTTTTCTTTTTTTGAATTATTTTTTGATAAAATTTTCTTGTCCCTCTTATCCACAAATGAATTAGAGATTCATGGTGTCGTCAAGAACCTTTGAGGGAATCCAATATCCCGTGATGCCAATGTTTTTGGTGATATCACTAAACTGTGTTCCATTCGCAAGGCTGCTTGTTGAATGGTTGTCCACGAACAAGGGCATAGGTCTCTTTCAAGAAGAACCAATCTCGACAAGGAGGCTCCATAGATAAGTCATTTCTTCTGTAGCTTTTGCTGCAGCTAAGAACAATGGCATGGTTGCGCTTTGTGTGACATGGGTTTGTTTTTTGGAAGATCTGGAGAATGTTGTACATCACAGCAAACAAGTTTTCATTTCATATTGTATAGATCATTAGGCTGTTTTTTAGAGTCTCTCTCACTTTACCACTGCATTTGTTGAGAAATGTTGATGTTGTAAACGAGTTGTTTTGTAGATGTTGCTTTGAAGAATCATACTTTAGGGGCTAACATTTTGCACATTCTTTGGGAACAAGTCTAATTGTGTGAAGCTAGACATCAAATTGCAAACTATGGACATGGTTGACTAAAGCTGGTTGTGTGCATGAGGGACTGAACGTGTGAAAGGTAATCTCTTTCATCCTAAAGTATTGTGTTGTGGTTGAAACTCTCAGTGGGACTTTGAAGTGTTGTAGACTTTGAAAGAGATGTTAGAAAGTTTGAAGATTTTCTCAGCATAGGTTTGTTGTTTCATTTTAATGGTGCTTGCTTCTTGATTCAGATCTACTTTCTTGCAGAGGCAAAATCTTACATCATCAATTATTTTTATGTTAAACTATGGTGCCATTGCCTTTGTTGTTTTTGTAGTAAGGTCTTTTTTGCGGCTAATGATGAGGATGTTGTCGAAGTAGAAGAGAGCATAACAATGTGGTGATGATGTTTAGAAGCCTTGATCAAGAAAAAGACAATCGTCATAGGATGGAATGAATTTAAGGTTGTTTAGAATGTTGTATGGGTTTTTGTGTCTGATTAGATGAGTTTGGTTGTGAGTTTAAAGGCTTTTGACAAGGTTGAAAATTGACATAGAACCATCATGATAAATTTCTCATGTTTCTTGTTGATATTCATTTTTCTCTTTAAAAATGTATTGTGGACGTCAATGTGCATAGTTGTTCTGTTGTTCCCTTTCATGAGGAAGTGAATTATTTACAGTCTAGTGTAGCAACTCACTGAAGCATACATGTCAAAAAACCTTTTTCTGAGTATCTACATAAGACTTTTGCATCAAGATGAGATTTTAACTTGTAAAGGTTTTCATCCACGTTGGTCTTTAAACCAAAGACCCACTTTACTTTGACAGTACATTTTGAAAGGGGGGAGGGGTAGTACAAATATGTTCCCGAGTGATGAGACTATTGTATTTAGTGTCAAGTGCCTGCTTCTAACTTTTTACTTTAGGAAGGGACCCAAATTAAGTGATATTAGAAGGTTGCAAATGTAGGTAGATTGTCATTGTTAAAGCGATGAGCATGTTGGTAAGAAATACGCATAAAACTAGTCTTCTTTTTTCATGGAAGTGCATGCCATAACAGATTTTTGTGGTACACTTTTTTTGATGTGTCTATGTTGTTGTAGATGGTTATTAGAGGTACCCAAATCATAAATTCTGCTAGAAAGTGAAAGGTTTCCGATGCCACCTCTATCACCATGGTCTTTGGCCTTCTTGATCATATAAGTCTTCACTCGGTGGTCCTTTTCATCAAGTTGATTGTTTATTATGATGTGATGGCTTTCACTTCCCGTCTTGATGGGTTTTGCTACCTTCACCTTCTTATAATGCGCCTATGGTTAGGATTTCACTCTCCATCCTAGCTAGAAACCATTGTTGATGTTGATCAGTTGTTCCCTAACATCCTTATTTGTATTTTTAAAAGTCGTTTTAGCAAGGTTCTTTTAGAAGACAGCATCGTGTTTTTTTATGAGGCAATGCGATTTGATTTTCTGGAAGATCCATGCCTTTTTGTTTCACTTTGCTTTATGTAGATTTCTCATTAGTAGTTGTTTTTCTTATATCATCATTTTTTTAATGTGTTAGGGTGTCAAAAAGCTTTCTGTGAGAAGGCTGTTGATGTTAGACCTTCTGTTGTGCCATGTTAAGTATAGAGTCGTTGTTGTGTGTAGACTACCTATTGGTATGTTTGTTTTCACCCATATTTCTTATTGGAATGTTGTTGGCCACCACAGACCTTAGAGTTGTGCTAAGAGCAGAATGGCCTTCAGCATCCTCTGAAGCGGACAATTGTAACACTTTGGCACACCATTATGATGCAAAGCATGGGATGTCAATTCTTTTATTTCGGGCCATGCTCATTTGAAGCTACAAAGGTTTTTCTTGTAAACGCGCCAACATAGTCTAAGCAAAGACAATTTGGCTTGGTTATGGCTTTGCTTTCCACTTGTGGGAAGCACTTGCTATATTTTTAAAGGAACACATCACGGCTCATGAGAGGATATGTCTAAAGTTTCTTTGTGGCATCATCAAAAGAGACCTCAAAATACTTGTATTGAGTTGAAATTTTAGGATAAGAACTAGAGATGTCCATGTTGATGAGGTGTAGATTGTTCGAAGTGTTAGTTTTTGTCGTTAGAGGGAGAAACAAACTGTGCCTATTTTGACTTGATAGAATGATCATGTAGATGAACTTGATTATCTTTGACAATTTTGAATCTATTAATGAGGTTTTTTAGCACTAGTTGGAACTGGTGATTGTTGATGTGGTTGAGGGAGAGATCTTGACGTTTGTTTTGCTAGCTTCCATGGTGAGAGGGTGATAACTACTGTGATTTATTGTCAAAGATGACAAGGGTGAAGTTGGAGCCTGATCATGCTGTTGCTGTGTCATTTTTCATTTGTTATAGGCTCTCTTATGGTTGTGGTGACATAGAACACCATGTATTTCAAGTTGAGACATGGTCCTTTCCTCATTTGTTTGCCTATTCAGGTGAGGTGCACAAAGATGCTAGGAACATAAAGCAAATCATTGTTGGTGACTCTGATCTTCCTGTCTTCACGATCTTTGAGATAGCCTATTGCGATGATAGGAAATTATTTAATGGTATCCTTCATCACATGGTTTGAGGTCATGGAAAAAAAATTATGTCATAGGTGATGTGTTTGTTACTTCCCTTATCCAAGTAGGAGATACTTGGTTATCGTAGAAGCTACTTTTTTTCATCCATAGAAGGGTTTGCAAAACTAGAGAAGCCATACTTCTCTCCTACGTCATCTACTACCTTCACGATGTTTGTGGATTTCCTTTCCATCTTCATTTTCTCCTCTAGTTACTCTTTGCTTTGTACGACTAGGAGCTAGTGAGCAAGGTCAATGAGTGCTTGCTTGAGGTGTTGTTCTAGCTACTTGTCACGTTCTCGAAGTAACATAGTGTAAATAAAGTTATCCATTTGGAGGTTAAGCTGTGTGTAGGAGAGAATAAACCCCACATGTCTCCATTCGTTCTCAAGGCTATTCATGATGTGGGATACAAAGAGTGCTTCTCAAAGAGGTGAGAGTGTGATAGTGTGATTGTTACATACGACTTCTTTATTTTAATGTAGAGTGCAATGTTTTCATAGAACTGAGTGGTGAGATATTTCTGTCACAAGGTAAGGTGTGAAAGATTTTTGTAAGGAGATAAGATCTCTAGGTGTAATCATTGGCTTGGTATTGCTACTTGGGGTACTACCACGCTTACTAGACATGTTTTCACGTGTCTTTGCACATGTAGAGAGCTTGTTGGACGCGTGGTACCATGCTTTTGAGTATGACTGAGTACATCATGAAAACGTATATGTTTACCTATTGAAGAAGATATGGTGGTTTTCCAAAAGATACGATTATTTATTTGCTATGAAAGAACTGCCACAATTGACGTGGACGGGCTAATGCCTCAATGTTGAATTTTGAGCGTGATAACTCTTTTCTTGTTAAACTTCTCCATTTTCATATTTTTTGCTTCAAAGGTATTGGAGATGGCCGGCATGCTCACTTGGTCTCGAGAATAGGGATTAAGATGCAAGAGTTGTAATATACCACTAGGTGAAAATGGGTGCACTATCACATGCCGCTTATTGACAAGATGCAATCCTATAGGATGATTAACTACAAGATGAGTTGCTATAATCAGATTGGAATTTGGTGAAGTTGATAATTGTGTATATAGTTACACCAGGTTGTTGATGCAAGTGCGAGCCTCTTCTTATAGGTGAGGGACCATTTTCTTGACTTATTGCCTCGTTGTAGCCAAGTTCTCTATTGCTTGTTCATGCCATAGACTCTCATGATGTTTACGCATGATTAGAGCTTGCATTTGAATACTGTAATAATTCTAAAGCTGTGAAGTTTCAGCCTCAAATTTGAAACAGAGTAGTTCCATTTGGTGTGCATGCTCTATGGCAAGTGTATTCTTGCCTGATACGTCTCTTGACCATGTTCCATTCATTA
Organism: Penium margaritaceum; assembly: GCA_023375785.1. Lineage (NCBI taxonomy): Eukaryota > Viridiplantae > Streptophyta > Zygnematophyceae > Desmidiales > Peniaceae > Penium > Penium margaritaceum. The sequence goes on along the minus strand of SZWC01017690.1, from coordinate 34,705 downwards.
CATGAATGACTGTTGTTTTAAAAGTTGGAAGTCCTCTACAACGTCCATGGTCATTGTATTCCTTCTGTCTATTAATTTTTTTCACGGGAAATCACTTTGCTTTTATACCATGTTGAGAACATTGGAACATTGATGGGTGAAATTACAAAAGGACACAAGATTTAGCACACACATTTAGTCAGCATATACTTAAACACATACACATCACAGATGGAAAAGTAGGTATAGGTTCCAAATGCACGAAACTGACTCAAAATAATTATGGATACCAGATGCTTTGTATTTTTAGGCTTTGTAAGTGTACATGTTGAGTAGTATACCAAGTGTTTGAGACAAGACTTAGATAGTTTACTGCTTGTGTTCACAACTGAAGGCATGTTGGATTGAATGAGTTTATGAGCTTTAATCAGTACCGAGGTAGTTTCCCTTTGATTCTCCTAGCTTGGAGGTTGTAGGGAGTTGCGCAACCAAGTGGGAGCTTGTATAGCTTCCTTGTTGGTTTCATAACAACCTGGTTGGTCGCATAACCTCTTTGGTAGTTGCATAATCCTCTTCATAAACTACATGGTTTCTAGGAAGATGAAGGGTCACTATGCAATCTTAAGGATCACGAAGCAACAAATGGGCCACCAGAAAGTGAAGGGTGAGAATATTCTAGTAACTAGAATTCTTCTCTTAAAAGGACATGAACTTGAAACCTCAGGAAAAATCCTTTTAGGGTTTTTAAGCTTTTCTGAGGAGAAACCAATCGCAACGATTGGTAAATCTTAACACACAACACAATGGCATAGAACCACAAGATTTTGGCTCTGCTTTGGGTTTGTAAAATCTCAAGGATACATCACCATGTTTACAAGATCCATCATGTCCTTTTAATAAGTTGAAAATCAATTATACTCAAAACCCCTCTTGCCCATTTTCTCATTGATAAAAATTTGCCACTTATTCTTCTCTCGTGTGTTTATTTATTTAGCCATGAATTTTACTTAACCAAAAACATGATACAAATGAAAAATATAGCTATAGATGCATTTGGTCCGGAAACAATATTATTGCCAATAGATTCGACAAAGTTTAGGAGCCAAAGTCATTCATTTTTCAGCACCTGTACTTGTGAAGTTTTTCTTAATGTGCCTGTAAAAATTGTTGGGATACATTTTAGAGTGGATCAATAGAGAAGGAAGCACAAATAAATCATTCCAGAAGTAGAGATAAGTACCATTGTCTCCTCGTGGAAATTTTGGGAGGAGGAAACATTGGCTAGGACGTGATAGGATGTCGACGCTATTTGACTCAAGTAGATGAAACACATGGTGTATACCCAAATGAAGATAAAGAAAAGAATATGGTGAATTATAATTGAATAACTTACACGTTGAAACATGGCATGTAGGGATAGATATTCATGAGGATGAGAGTGGTGCCACTTTACGTATCTTTTGAGTGTTGTTTCAATGTCCTTACACCTACATAGCAATTTAAGTGTATTGTTGAGATTTGAGTGGTTGGTTAACCCATGCCAACATTGGAGTGACAATCTCTTACATGTTTGGAGCAACAAAAGAAAGTGGAGGTACATTTGTAGTGATTTAGGTTGAGGTACATAAGATTGTGTGCAAGGTGGTAGATTTAAAGATTTTTGAGGAGACATGAAAAGGAGGTGATTAGGTGACCATTGATGGTGTGGAGAATCGAGCAAATGTGACCATGGGATGATTGTGATGGTGTATAACCATGCGATGGTAAAAGCTTGTGATTTTATGGTTGGAGTGATACGTATCTTTACTTATTGTTTTTTGAACTAAGATTCTTGAACATGAAGATAATGAAACATTTATTGCTCACTAAGATTTTCTTCACCCAAACTCATGTCTAAATGAATGTATCTCTCCCAAAATCATAATATATGTTGCAAAACAATTAGCTCTTTCCTTCAAGTGCATTTCCAACTTTTCACACCATGCAATTGCACTTGGATTGCCATGCTTCCCTTATCAAGGGTGTCTTTGGTCCTCATGCACTTTGCTTTGGCATCCTCTTGTGATTGATTTCTTACAAAAATGAAGTATAGTTACCAAGAAGCAAGAAAATGAGTGTCTATTTGGAGAGTAGTATTGCATTACTAGATCTCTTCTTACTAAACTTGCGCATTGTATGGGTTGTCAATGGATGTTTAACTAAGCTCCACAATGATGGGAATTCGAGGGTTTAAGTAAAGTGTTTTCTTTTTTATGTATTAAAGCAACTTACCTTTGTCCTTGAGAATCGTAATTGACCTCAGTGATTGCATTAAAAATATGGCAAGCTTAGTCAGTGCTTGATTTTGTGATGTTTTGTTTGAAAGAAACATTGGATATTGCCATTTCTTGCTATCATATGTAAGTTATTACCATTTTTTAAACACATTTTGGTTCAAATTTTGTGTGTTGTATGACAATGGTTAGTTGATGTTGGGAAAGTGGCATAAACATGAATTTATTATTCAAATGACTACAGTGTTATAGGCGTAAATAGATACCTTCAGAATTCAACCAAATGCTAATTGACGGCTAGTCTAGGTTTGATTTGTTATTGGATGGGGTTGGACCGCTATGGAGGGAGGAGAGTAGAACATCATCATTAGATCATTCAAACATCCCTGATTGCATAGTCCACAAGCTTATCTTCAACCAGGAAACATAACTTCAACTTTGTTAGTGTTTATTTTTCTAGCCCATAAGATGGGCGGAAAATGTGTTGGCATGCTTCCATTATCCAACAATCATTTCTTCATCCCAGTTATCAAATTTTAAGAATTCGAGATGGATCTGCTTTTGAATGAAAACCCTGACGGATCCATCCGGTGGAGATCTTTCAGAATTCTCTTGCACCGTAACCGCCGATTGACTTTCGGAGGCATGATTGCGTTGCTTTTGCTCAGATGCCTTTCCCTTTGCTCGTTCTCGTCTGTGCTCTGTTGCATGCCCCTCTCACATGCCACAATTCACCATTTCCATACCATTTAAACAATAACATAAGAAATTGAAGTAAAGTGATTGATTCAATCTCTCACCGTCGACGCCTCTGTCGCCGTAATCGGGCTGCAGACGCGTGACCTTGGCCCAGTTCGTGTTTAAACTGGATTTGCTGCCGATTATGAAACGATGTAGCCTGCAACGCTCGTCGGTAAACCGGGCCCTCTAAGGTGTCGAACGTCCCCGTTCTAAACAATGACATGTGCGCTGCCGTGGACATCCTATCCAGCTTTCTTTGAGGTTGCTGCGGCTTTTCTTTTCCACCGCGGGGACAACGACGATCGATCTCGACAGCTTCATGTAGCAACTACAGATCGGGCGGTGAGAAGAGAATCTTAGCCGGCGATGACCTTAGTGAGAGAACATCGTAAAACGGCAAAGTTACTCGGGGTTGCTCTCTTAATGCACCCTAGAGGACGACATTTTATACGTAAGAGTCCCGGTTCCCTTTTTTAAGAATAATATACCCTAATTCTAAACTTTTTGTTTCGAAAAGCCCCTCTCTCTTCTGCCCCGCCCGTAAGTGCCCCTAGGGGTATTTCGTTTCGGTGGAATTGTCCATTCCGCATTATATCTGTTTTTCTCTCTTCACAAGTTTGAAACGTGTATGACAGACCGTACTACTAGAAAGCCAGCTAGCGACAGCCAAATCATGTTACACCCCATTCCCCCGTCAACTTTACACTCGCACCGTTTCGCCACAAGAAATAACATTCGAACAGCGTACCGAGGGGTATATGGCAACGTCACGATAAACCCCCAGTCGACGGGATACATCGTACCTGCGTATTTCACCCCTAGGTGCTAATGAAGATCGAAAAACAGCATGCGTGGTATCTAACGATCGTGTGTTACCCCCCGGGGTATACTGGTAACTAAAAATGAATTCCGTGGCATCTAAAACTTATTGTTTTGGAAACGGGGGATGAGAAAAGTGCCTCCTTCGAAAACGGGGTTTCTCAGTATTTTCCTGCATTGTAAAATTATCCTGCTAACATGAACGATGACAGCTGAAACTGTCGATTATTAATGTGCAACAAGCGCTTGAAATGACAAAATCGTGTGCCGCGGAACGCCTGATAGTCGCAACCGTTCCGTGGCACGGCAGTTCCTGTGGCCCCGAGCCGACGTCCATCATGCGATCGGACGTCCAGAAAGGTTTTCTCCCTCCCCCTAGCGCAACTTAAAATTCACTCCCACTTGCTCGTTCTCAAACTGCATCTCTCTCTCTCTCTCTCTCTCTCTCTCTCTCCCTCTC
>SZWC01017690.1:7017-18958 GCA_023375785.1 Penium margaritaceum | reverse complement strand
ATGCGTTCCGGCAGCCATGTGGGCTTGTCAGGAGGTAGGAGAGTTTTCTCGGTGGGTTCAGACCCGCGCACCCGGTTGACTGTACCGGTGCAACGAGGAGACCCGATGGCTATTGTGGGGCTTCCGATGTTCGGAAAGCCGTCTGTGATGTCTGGACGTTGATTCCGAGATGTTTTGGCATTGCTCATGTTTTCTCGGTGGTCGAGACCCGGGTACTCGGAGAGATGTTCCGGTGCCTCGAGGAGACCACCTTTGTTACTCTCGTGGTGTATGCAGTGTGTTCTCCCTGTTGAATCATTTGGGTTCAGCAGGGGTGACGGGACCCGGTGCGGTTAGCTGCCGGCGCCCCTATATAAGCCCGCTAGGGGCTCATTTGTAAACTCTCCTTGTTCTTTATATTCTGCATTCCAGACTTAGCCAAGTTCTTGCCGTCTTGCATCGCACTCACACACAAAGCTCATGTTTGTTCTTGCATGGGCCTGCATGCCCTATCCAGGTGGCAACACTACAGCTACAGCGAGACCAGTACCTCAAGCGACTGTTTGCATGAGGCTACGACTAGCACGGTGGATGTTACAAGGCGAAATTCTGGTACGACGCACCCTATTGGCGGCGGCAGTTCACTTGCCAGGTGGTCGTTCCCCTAAACGACAAGCTTCACCGTATCCTGCTTGAAGCATGCCACGACATAGGACCAAGTGGACAATTCGGAGAGGACAAGACATTGAAGAAGCTGGCGAAACATTACTGGTAAGACAAAATGCAATCCGACATTGTGAGAGTGTGTGCTCTCTGGAGATTTAGCCTTGGTGTGTGGAGAGCACGGTTGTAGCAGATCGATAGACTTGGAGATGTCTAGAAGCCATAGCTGGTTAATCAGGTTCATTAGACTGAACTAAGTACAGGGAATTCATATTGTCCTGCCGGCTAGCCCAGGCCTCAACCTACTACTTTCCTAGCTTGCTACAACAAGGTACTTGCACCTGTACTCAATGCCCTACTTGCACCTGAACTCCGTGCCCTACTTGCACCTAGTGCCTTGTGCGAGAAGTCCCCGGCCGTCGATCGTCCCGATCGACGGTCCATCATGTTTCCTGGCGAGCCGCCGCGTTAGTCTCGTATGGCTCTCGGCAGTGGGTGCAGTTACCCTATTACGCACGCCACCGATGGTACTGCGATTGTCCAACGATCGGAGGCAACGGAACTGCTGCCGCCGTTGACTTTGCGCGTTGTCGGGGCCGTCCGCCGAAACATCCCCTGGGCGGGTGGTGTCACCATCACGCCACTCGCCAATAGGGTGACACGCAACCGTGTGTTGCGTGTTCGGAACGCACCTGCGAGCTCGCGTGCGAAGCCACCCCCAGCAACAGCGTGATCCCCACGTCGTCGCTCTCTTGCTGGCTCGCTCCTCACTCCTCGCGTCGGCGAGCCATCGGGGTCGAGCCTGACCTCCCGACGCATTTCCGAAAAAGCGAGAAATTGCTCGCATGCCCCTAAAACTTGGACGAAGCCCAGAGTATGCCAGAAAAAGGTAGGCACCTTATTGCATTCACCCCTCCCCCCCCCCCCCCCCCCCCCGTCCGAGGTGCGACGTCCCAGCGCGCCTGAGGTACTCGTGTAGAATGGTGTTGGTACCCCTATCATGGAAGTTGGCCTCTGGCTCATAAGAGTTATGCTCCGCCGGGTACCCCTTCCACAACACCAGAAACTCACGCCGTCTACCCCTCTGGCGGTCCGCCAGAATCTTCTTCACCTCAAACTCCTCACTTCCTACAACCTGTACAGTAGGAGGTGGAGTTTACCTGCGACCTTGGAAGAAGGTGTTAGGATCGCAATAGGCACAAAGCAGGGAGATGTGGAACAGCGGATGGATGATGTAGCGAGCTGGCAACTTCAGCTTGTAGGAAACGGCTGACCACTTCTCCAGAATGCGGAACGGACCCACCCATAACGGCTTCAGCTTGGGACTCCCAACTCCCATCAGCTGCAGGTTAGCAGAGTTCAGCATTGCCTGATCTCCCACTTAAAACTCCTCCGCAAAGCGATGCTTATCAGTGTGCCGCTTCTGCTGCTTCTATGCCTTCAACAGCCGTTGCCGCACCACGTCTCAAGTGGTGGCAAACCCTTCAACAATCTGCTTTATGTTCGAAAGAGATATTGTCGTAGCAAAGCCGGCTGGGCTTAGTGGCTGGTGGCCATAGACCACCTCAAACGGTGACTTTCCTGCTGATGTTGACACTATTAAGTTGAAGGCAAACTCTGCCACTCCGAGCTTCTCCTCCCAACCCTCTCCATCTGGTGGGACCATGCTCTGCAACAGTTGCTCCAAAGTCTGGTTTGTGCCCTCTGTCTGCCCATCGCTCTCTGGGTGGTATGTCGTGGTCAGTTGCATCCGCGTGCCCACCTTCTCCATAAAATCTCGCTAGAATTGTGAAGTGAAGCGTGAATCCCGATCTGAGACACTCCATGCAGCTTGATGACATGACTGAGGAGGAGTTGAGCTGTTTCGGCAGCTGTAATGCTCTCAGGATAGGTGATGAATCGTGCCATCTTGAGGAATCGGTCCACCACCACCAACACTGTGATGTTGCCGTGTTGCTTCACAGGCAACATGCCAATGAAGTCGAGCGAGATATCTGTCCATCCCCTCTTTGGTACAGGCAATGATTGCAGCTCCCCTGGTGGCTTGGTCCTCCGCGCCTTGATGCGTTGGCACACATCGCAGCTGCTCACAAACCTCTTACAATCAGGTACCATTAACGACCACCAGTATTGGCGTGCCAACTCTTTGAGCATCTTGTCAAAGCCGAAGTAACCCGAGTAGTGGGTGTCATGCGCCTCCTCCAGCAGCAACTGCTTCAATGGCGCATAGTCCGGCACGACAATCATCCGCTCCTGCCCCCTTTGCCAATACACAACATCCCAAGTGGCATCTTTCAACGCACCACCCGTGAACTCACTGTCCCATACCACAGCCGTGCTTGAACAGGCTATGCATGAATGGAGATCCCATCAGCACTGAGATGACATTGAGGCTCAGGTCTAGCCTCTGCGACAAAGGATCTGTTGGGTTCACCTTTCCAGGCTTGTACTAGATCTTGTAGTCAAAACCTCCTTCCAAGAACTTCATCCAACGAGTCTGTTGTTGAGTGAGGTTCGGCTACATCTTTATGTACTTCAAGGCGTAGTGATCCGTGAAGACCACGCAGCGTCGCGACTCAAGGAAGCACCTCCAGTGCTTGAACGAATGGATCACCGCCAGCATCTCCTTCTCATGGATTGCGTAGTACAGCTCCGCCCCTTGTAGCTTGCGAGATGCGTATGCAATCGGCTACGACCCCTTTCCATGATCCAGCATCAGCACCGCCCCAATGGCATAGTCGCTTGCATCCGTTGCCATGAAATACTCCTCGGATGAATCCGGATACACGAGATTTGGAGCGTCATACATTGCAACCTTGAGCTCCTTAAAGATTGTCTGCTCCTTCATGCCCATTCCCACTAGTGATCATTCCGTAGCAGCTAGGTCAGTGGCGTACCCTTCTCTGCGTACTCCCGGATAAATTTACGGTAGTAGTTAACAAACCCCACGAAGATCTGGATGTTACGCACGCACTTTGGTGTCAGCCACTACTTCACTGCTTCCACCTTTTTTGGGTCCATGCACAGACCCTTGCCGCTTAGAATGTGCCCAAGGAACTCCACCTCTCGGTTCCCAAACTCATAGTTGGAGAGCTTCATAAACAGCTTCTCTTTCCAGAGAATGTCTAGCACCCGTCGTAGGTGTTGTTGATGCTCCTCCAGAGTTCGGGAGTAGATGAGGATGTCGTCGAGGAACACCACCATGAACTAGTCCAAGTGAGGGTGGAAGATCTTGTTCATGAGGCTCATGAACGTTGCACGAGCATTGGTCGATCCAATCGGCATCACGAGGTACTCTAAATGGCCGTACCGCGTCCGAAACGCCGTCTTCTCCACATCCTGCTCCGCAATCCGGATCTGATGGTACCCGGTGCGTAAGTAACTCTTGCTGAAGTACAGCGCTCCCCTGAGCTTGTCAAACAGATCTAAGCCCTTAGCAGTGGGTACTGATTCTTGATCATTGCGTTGTCGAGTGTGCGATAGTCCACGCACATCCGCAGCTCCCTTGCCTTCTTTTTCACAAAGAGGACCGGTGTAGCGGAGGGTGACACCGATGGTCTGATGAACCCCTACTCCGTGAGCTCCTCCAACTGCTTCTTCAGCTCACCCAGCTCATAATCACTCATGTAATAAGCAGCCCACACCGTTAGAGTTGCTCCCGGAACCAGCTCAATTCTGTAGTCGATGTCCCGCTTTGGTGGTAAACCCTTCGGCAGCTCAACAGGAAACACGTCAGTGTAACTTTCCAACACTCCCTTGACGCCTTCCGACAGCTCTGCTGCTGGTGCTTTCTGTTGCTCTCCCTCCTTTTTACTTTTCATCTGCTACTAACACTTCCACCTCTTTAGTTGCTTCCTTCTGTCGTACCCACATAAGGTACACTTGATCTCCCTTGCGCAGACTGTGCCTTAGCTGCACGTAACTCAACTGCGGCACCTTGCGTGCAGAAGAGTCCTTCTCCTCTACCCACAACGACAAAACGATTTGCTCTCCACATTTCTTCACTTTCACCTGGCCGTGCACCCAATCCATAGCATGGTTCCACCGATGCACCTAGTCACGCCCCAAAATGGCGTCGTAGGCGTCCATCGGGTACGTGCGAAAGCTCACCTCGCACGATAACTTGCCCAGACGGATCCTCAGAGGCTTCAGAGGCAGTCCACACTCCAACTCCCCTTGTACCAACTGGATCGTAGTTTGCTTCCCGGGTAACAATTCAAGCCCCAACCTCTTTGCAAGCTCGTTGCTGAAGAATGACTGCGGCGCGCCGCAATCGAGCAATGCTTTAGTCTGTCCACGAGTTTGGCGACCCTTGCAATCCGCATAACCAGCCGATGAGATTTCGGCTATTAAGAGGATTCCCGAAATGCTTCCGCTTCCTTCACTCTACAGCAATACACTTGGCAGCTCCCTTGTTGTCGAACGAATTTCAGGGCTGGTGTCCGCTAATGCAGACAAAGCTTTCCCAGCAGTTGGCTGCCTGCCACTCAATGCTGGTTGCCGTTTCCCTGCTGCTTCTTCTTGCAGTCCTTCTTGTGGTGCCTAGGCTTCCCACAGATCCAACAGTTCCCACCAAGCATCTTGCTTTGCTGCTCGCCTCCTTGCACTGTGTCGATCTCCATGGGGCCGGCTTGTAGGTGCTGCGCTCGACGCTGAAAATTCTCCTCCTTCTCATGAAAACCCCCTCGATGGTAGCGTCGCGCGTCAACGCGCTCAGTAGTGGCTACCATCGCTTGGAATAATGTGATCCCACTAAGTGCCAGCGTGCGCTAGATTTCCGCCTTCAAGTCATCATGGTACTTGTCTGCCATCTCCGGCCCGCTCATGCCGTCAATCTCCAAGCACAACGCCAAGAAACGGTGTGTGTACTCCTGCACCAAGCCGATCTGATTCAGCTGCTTTAGCTTGTTGCATGTGACCATGGAGGCATTCACAAGACCGAACCGATCTCTGATGGTTTGCTCAAAATTCTCCCATGTCGTCGGCACGCAAGCATCAGCTTGCCCCACGCCTTGCTGGCACAACACGGCATATTGCACAGTTGCGTTCCCCCTTCCTCCTCGAGTGGCCAGCATATTCAGCTGCCTCCACCACTCAAATGCTGCTCCGTATAGCAGGGTCACTACAAATGACACACGCACTGCATCATCCTCCGGAGGGTGACCCAGAGCCCCAGAATAGCTGTTCATCGTGAACAACCAGGTCCGTACGCTCACACCCTTGACTGAGAGATTGAACGGTTTTGGAGCCTTTGGCTTTGGTCTTGGCGGACTCCTTGACCGGGCCGCCCCAACCTGTCCACCATCAGTCTTGTCCCGCAGGTCAGCCATCTGCCGATTGAGCCGCTCATTCTCCAGCTCGAGGGCTCCCAGCTCCTCTACGATCTGCTGCAGGGCTTGCTCCATGGCTCTTGATGACTTTTAGCCGTTGGAGATCCTTCGAAAAGCTTTGGCAGCATTTTGACAGCAATCGGAAAACTTTCGGCAGCAATTTGGCAGTCTGAGAAGAAAATATGACGTCTTCAAAGTGCGTAGGAGTCCTTCGTCGTCTCCCACGCATGCACGGTAGGCTGTGTGGACACTACAGAAACATAGAAAAGTTTCCAGAGGTTGGCTTGTGCGTTGGCTTCAAAGTCTGGTCCAGGAATCTCCCTCTCGTTTAGCTTTGATGTTGTCCAGCGTACTCTGTGCCTTCCGCTCCTTAAATTTTGTAGAGCTCCGACAGCGCTTCCGCCTAACGCGTGGCTCTAGCTCTGATACCAGATGTGAGATTGTGTGCTCTCTGGAGATTTTGCCTTGGTGTGTGTGTGGATAGCACAGTCGCAGCTGAAAGATAGACTTGGAGATGTCTGGAAGCCAGAGCTGGTAAATCAAGGTCATTAGACTGAACTGAGTACAGGGTATTCATACTCTCCAGCCGGCTAGCCCAGGCCTCAGCCTACTGATTTCCTAGCTTACTATAACAAGCTACTTGCACCTGTACTTGGTGCCCAACTTTCACCTGAACTCGGTGCCCTCCTTGCACCTAGTGCCTTGTGCGAGAAGTCCCTGGCCGTCAATCGTCTCGATTGTCGGTCCATCCTGTTTCTCGATGAGCCGCCGCGTTAGTCTCGTATGGCTCTCATTGGTGGGTGTGGTCGCCGTGTTGCGCACGCCACCGATGGTACTGCGAACGTCCCACAGTAACAATCAACGTAATTGCGATCGCCATTGTCCACGCGAGCTGTCGGGGTTGTCCGCCAAAACATCCCCACGGCGGGAGACGTCACCATCACGACTCGCAGAGAGGGTGACACGCAGCCGCGCGTTGCGTGTCGAAACGCATGTGCAAGGTTGCGTGCGAAGCCCCCCCCCCCAGTGATGGCGTGATCCCCACGTCGTCACTCTCTCACTCGCTCGCTCCTCGCTCCTCGCATCCGCAAGCCATCGGGGTTGAGCCAGACCTCCCGATGCATTTCCAAAAAAGTGAGAAATTTCTCGCATGCCCTCGAAACTTGGACAAAGCCCAGACTATGCCAGAAAAGGATAGGTACCTCATTGCAGACGTGGCTGACTTGTGCAAATCCTGCGACACATGTGAGCGACGGAAATCTCGTCGCTCACGGCCACCCAGACTTCTACAACCGCTCCCTATTTCGACAAAACCGTGGGCTGGCATCCCCATGGACTTCATCACAGGATTACCAGTCACACCCGAGGGATATGACACAATCCGCGGGGTCGTCGACAGGTTTTAAAAAGCATCCCACTTCATTCTGACACCGACCACCGTCACCGCCGAGGGAACAGTAGGGCTATTCATAAACAACATCGTGCGGCTACACGGCGTACCAAGAACCATCACAAGAGACAAATACAGTCAATTTACGAGCTATTCTTGGCGTGAACTGATGACTCGGTAGGACAGTAAAATTCAACTTTCAACACCGCTTCATCCTCAAAGCGGCGATCAAACCAAGCGGACAAATCAGACGCTCAAACAACTTCTCCGAACACCATGCAAACCTAACGAGAAGGGCTGGGCAGAAAATTTCCCAACCGTTGAAGTCGCATATAACTTGGCAGTTTCCACCGCAATGGTTGAAACTCCATTTGAAGTGGTGTATGGCAAACATTCCGTCACACTAACCTGACAACAAAGTCACGGCAATATTCCAGCAGTCGACGTTCAACATCAAACTTCACCACCATCTGGGAGGAAACATAAAAAACCCTTGTGAAGACACAAGCAGAGATGAGGCTAGCAGCTGACCGATATCGCAGCGAAGACATATTCACCACTGGTGATAATGTCCTTCTCAACTTGGCAAACATCAAACTCCACGGGGCCGGTTATTCAAAGCTCAAACCCCGATGGCCGGGACCATTTGAGATCAAGCCCATGTAAACCCCTATGATTGCGCGACTCAAACTCCCCAACACGATGCAAGTTCAACCGGTGTTCCATATTAGTGGAATCAAGCACTACCGAGACCCCGGAGAGAACTTCCCCGACAGGGATGTCACTCCCCCTCCTCCCGTCCAAATGGACGAGGGCACAGAGTAAGTCATCGAGGACATCCTTGGCCATCGATGACAAGGTAAAATGACAAAACATCTTGTCAAGTAGCACAGCTATGACGCCACACATAATAGGTGGGAACCCTACAACAACCTTTGAGACATCAATCACCTAGTCAATGGGTATTACTGTCATCACCAGGCCACATCTGTACACGCGCTGGGACCTCGCGGCTAAAAGGGGGGGTAATGTTACGTACCAGACGTACGCGAGCCCCTATTCTTACCAAATGGGAATTTCTATTATTCCATGAACAGCCCATCGTGTTGCAAGACCGCGATGTTCACTCAAGGGCAAACCGGCCAACTGCCCCCACCTCCAGTGAATCTTCCCAAACTTTTTGACAACTTCAACCACTCTCGTGAATCTTCGACAAAAGCATCACGACCTTTCAGTCGACTTCTCAACACACCTAGATGAATCTAGATTTGTAAAGATGCATCTCACATCTTCACCGTTGATTCTCAGAGTTTCCCGACTTCTCGGTAGACCTTCTCAAATTCAACAACTCACGACATGACTCCGCACGTGTCGCACAAAAATCGACCCAACGACCCCGACTATGTCTCACTTGTACCTCGACACTCGTATATATATGTTTGATCGTTTTGACACTTGTCATCGAAGTGCACTTACCACTAATTATAAATTGCTCAAGTGTCCCAAATTCTAAATCATTTCTTGCCTTGTAACTTCTACCTCTTCACCATCTCCGCTCCGTTCGGCATGACATACCGCGGGGCCAAGTAGGAGCGCGAACACAAATCAAACCCTTAAACATGAGTGTAATTTGGCGTGGGATTTTAGATCTGTTTGCATGGATCAAAATGGGTTCAAAAGCTTTACTTTTAAACGCCTTCTTTGCTTGATCGTGATCGATCCATTAGCTTTCTATCGTTTTACACTTCAAACCCCCATTTGTAAACTTAGGCTTTCTTATGTTTATGTGGATGGAGCCTACGCAAACGTAAAATCCTACAGTCGTGAATGCGGGTTTGCAAGTTTAAACTGTTAGAATTTGCAGAAGGTGGATGGGTGGGTCTAGACTAGAGTATGGAAGAGTACGGCGAGCACAAAAGAAACTGAAACATCCATAAGAATTTGTAGATCATATGGTGAAGTACATGAAGGGTTCCCTGAACCAACTGTAGGGATGTAGCCACAAGTGTAGACTTGTGGACCCACAAGGCGCCTTCCCTGGATGCCTTGAGACTAAGTCTGGATAACCAGACCCGGAGCTGACTGCTTGTAGAGCCACTAGATTGCACTGAAGAAGGCGTAGGCCTTTGTAGGAGGTGCTTCCTACTGCACAGGCTTATAGTGTCAGAGGCTAAGGCTTGAAGAGGTAGACTTTGAAGGCATAATGGAAGCTCTCCTTGGAGGCTCTTTCCTTGGAGGTTGTAGGTAGTTGCATAACCACCTGGGTGGTCACATAACCACCCAAGCCAGCTGAAGAGTCTCCTAGAAGATGACGGGTCATTGCCAGGTCAAAGGTCACTAGTAGCTGAAGATCCACTGGAGGTTGAAGATACACTAGTAGCCGAAGGGTCACCAGGAGGTTGTGGGAGGTTGTAGTAGGAGGTGAACCAACTACCCTTCACTTGGAAGCTGAAGGGTCATTGCCTCAAGGGCTTCCAAGGGAACCTACGATGTTTTAACGACAAGGATTTGAGACTCACCTCCCTCCACTTAAGGAGGTCATTTTTCTGTCCCTCCAAAGTAGATGAAAAGGACCAAGAAATGCATTTTAGCCAAAACCGGCCATTAATAACTGGGCATATCTCAACATGAATATGGGCTGATCTCTCCATCATGGTTGTCGCAATGGTCGGGTGACACATCACCCCCACCGCTTTGCTTGATCGGCGACTTACATCGCTGATTGAGCTGGCGATCGAGATAGATATGGAGTTTTGTTTTTTAACTCGTTGGATACAGTTACCGTCATACTTAACTTGTGGATGTATCAGCCGTAATTTGACACTTGCGTGGACGTATCAGCTAATCTTTCCTAGCCTAACATAACATCACACAACGTGAAAGGTGTAAACTCTAAATCAAACAGGAATTAGATGGCAAATGTTGTTAATCCAAGAGGAATGTACGTGGTTCACAAGGATAAGGTGCAGGGTAGAAGACATCTTAAGGAATCAGGAAAATTCTAGAATTTGTATTAAGCAGTAAGTGTACTTCGATGACAAGTATCATGCATATTGGGCACGTATATACAAGAGCCTGAAACAAAATGAGGCATGTGTTGGGTCTTAGGCACTCGAGTCAAGCAACGTGTGCAACACCTCAAGGAGCCACCTCAAGTGTTGTTACGGAATGAAGATGAGACCCGGCAGTTCTTTGGGATCATCATGGAGTTGGTTCTTGAGATTCTGAATGGGAGTTTTAAGGAAAGGAGGAAGCTACATGGGCCGCTCGATGGCGGCGCAAGCCATAGCTCCTTCAAAACACCGACCAATATCATTGGGCGTGGACAAAAGATACCTATGATGCGGAACACAAGCATGGCTCGTCCACGTGAGACAAGGCTAGCGGAATAAATTGTAGCAGCAGACACAATCACATCAGCCTCGATATCTTATAGGTTTGTAGCCATTCAAGAGGAGTTTGCATCCTTCGTCAAGGAGTCTGAAGGGATTTTCCCAAGCAAACTGCCTTCAGAATTAGCTTTGCAATGATGCGTTGGCAACCTTATAGGCATGAATCCACATAGCAGATAGGCGTTTAAGGATACCTACCGGATGAGTGAGCATGACCTGACTGGACTAGAAATTAGCTAGATGAGGTACACGGTTACAAGATCATCAGGCCATCAACGTCACCCCATGCGACACCTGTACATTGTGAGAAAAATAAAATGGGTATGATGGGGGTGTGTGTGGATTGCCAGGCATTGAACGACACCACCATTAAAAAGCGCTACCCCCTTCTACGAGAAAACAAACTTTTTGACCAACTTCGAGGGGCAAGATTTTTCACCAAAATCAACCTATGCAACAACTATAATTGGATCTGCGTACTTGATATGGATAAAAACAAGATAGCATTCCATGCCAGATACGTGTACTTTGAGTCCATGCTTAAGTCATTCAGACTCAGAAATACGAAGTAATCCCCCTTTACCCACGTTTTGAGCGTCGTCCTTCTCGACTACCCACTTTACTCCTGAAATGTACCGATTATCCACTGGTTTTTAAGACTCATTGCCTTGTCCACAAAACACACATGCCGACTAATCGTGACGGCGGTGTCCACTTATGAAAAAATCATGAATAGAATTCTGGTGTTATCTACATGTTCTTGAAAAAGTGGGTATTGTTGTAATTATGTTTTATAGTTCTGTGGATTCATTGCGGATTTTGTTTCCTTCTTCTTTGCATGGGATCGGACGGTGAATACAATAGCACAAGTGTATTTTCTCCTTTCTTTCCAATATATTGAAGCATATGGTGCAGCTGATTTTGACTGGGGTACTTAATTCAAAGTTTGAGTTCGATGTCGTCTCCAAAACGTGCCACTTTTGCATCGCTGAGCCCGTTCCCAAATGCAACTGGGGGGGGGCGCCTGCCGACACGGGCAGCCCATGCTCGAGTATGGTCGAGTGGTGGCCCACTCACCGTTTTGCTCACTACGCGGGAAAAAAATATTGCACGTTGCAAATTGCACAGTACACTGCACACTTGAATGACGGAAGCAATGTCGACGATGTCGCCCCCCCCCCCCCCCC